>OY720455.1:9591960-9816960 GCA_963082715.1 Harpalus rubripes | reverse complement strand
TGGCGAATATTAGAACCACAAACAGTGGTACACATTTGACATTTACATGAAACTGCAACTATATGTCTATACATACTTGAATTATAAATAAAAAATACTAATAAATGAGAAAATAACACGAAAACAAAAGAAACACAATTGATAGCAATGGGACGCTTACCAATGTCAACAAAAAGTGTACCATTATTTAATGCGATCAGCGCCATCTCTTGATACTTGAAAATCCCAATAGAGTTAAAAAATTATAAAAGAATTTTTTTTCATAAAGCAGTCAGCAATGCTATAACCTTGGAAACATCTATTATATTAAGAAAATTCTGATTGACACGTCAGTGTCAAGTGCAATTGACATAGTATGTTTGTGTTATTTACTGGAAATATAAAAACTTTCTGTATGGAATTTGTGCAAAATACATAGAACTGACTTAAAGTAAGTTACTGGCAATATGGGATCTTTTGCAAGATATTTTCTGTGTGGAATTTGTACAAAATACATAAAACTGACGGTAGGTAATGTGCTGGCCACATCAGATTTTTTCTTTTTGATAATGCGAATCTCCACTCTTTATCAGAGCTAGTGCCCACCTGGAGGGTCACGCTAAAATTTTCAAAATAAGAAAATAAGGTATTTGCACTATAATCCATTTGGAAATAATTCTTAAACAGAGACAAGTCATTTTATTGATCAAAAGAGGATAATTTTGGAGGCGAACTAATAGTAAACGTATATTCAATAATTAGTTACAAATTCTCTCGCTATCTTGAGTGGATTATTTCATTTTAAACAGTTTTAAGGTTAGGTTAGAAAATGTTAAATTACTCTACTACTTTTCTTTATTTTTTGACAAAAATAAAAAATTCAAATAATAGAATAACTGCATATAGAATATTCAGATTTTGTAAATTTAAAATCTTTATTTTAGACTAGAAATTTGCAGAAATTTCTTACTATGCGTAGGTTTTATATTGTTTTACTCGTATATGCAAAATATCTTATTAACAAATTAGTGATATAATTATTTTTTTTAGATATTATTACTGCGAAATTTTTAATATTTTTTTTAATCTTATATGTCAATCTCCCGTGTTTATGTTTTCCCCAAGTTCGATAGCTCCCATTTCCCTCCGTTCAGGGGCGACAGGGCATTCACCTCAGGCGTCAGACAAGTGTTAGACTGTTCCGTAGGATACTATCATCGATGTTCGCTCATCATCATAAACGAACCGTGGCAGTATGATGTGTACACAGTATAACACGTACACATACCCAATAGTTACATTGCTGTGGGAATCACCATGTGTGGTCTAGGTGTATCCCCGACACACGCCTTGTGTATTGAGGAGGTAAGAATGGGGTAGTTACCGTCACAACAGTTACGTCTTCTCGTGCAAATATCTCTGAAATGAAGTATTTGTGGGATTTTGTTTACATGAATATGTCCATTTGTTTTTAGATTCTTTATTTATATTTTTAAGTTTAATTGTTTAATCTTGGAATCTTCTGTATAATCATCGAAACCTCTGTTTAGCAGATTGGTACAACAGATAAAGAATTGAGATGATATACAAGTTCGTTTTTATTTCTTTCATCTATATTTTTATTGGCAGCTCAGTACTATATAAAATGATAGATGTTATAGACGTGATGCTATTCTTATTTTACATATGGAAATAGAACATGTAACATATTATAGATTGACGTTTGTGTATTACGTAAGCGTTCTTGTAGGTATAGGTAGATAATAATGTTTAAAGATACGTGTAGGTGTACGAGTAAATAATCGACATCGACATTCAAACACGGAGCATCGGAAAATTGCTTGTCACTTGATATTATAATTTTATCAATTTTTAAATAATTCTACGATTATTATATTTATTTACCGGTTTCAGGATATTATTCCATTGTTTACATATACAAAAGTAGGCTGGTAACTAAGTAATAACTGTATCTGTATGGTAATATTATTACCATACTGACTTGTCAACAACGGTCTACAAAATTAAAATAAAATAAAATGAAAATATAATGCTCTTCATTAATACGTACAGATAACGTTAGCCTATCGTTCTAAATACGGTCTACTTTATTCTAAAGTAATAAACATGTGGAACAAAGCACATAATTTGAATATTTGTAATATTGAAATATGTCAAAATAATTGTTCTGTAAACCATAGCAATCTGAAAGTAGCATTAATGAAATAATTTCAAAATAGTATATTAAAGAACGCGTCAGCGAGTTTTCTAATTGACAAGTGTGAAAGAAAGTCTTATAAAATGAGTTCTTTATACTATTTTTTATATTTTGCGCCTTCTACAATAACATTTACTTACTCAATTTGTGATTATATTTCTAACCATTTGTACATTTTCTTGTAAATAATCTTCCCTAAATAAAAAAAAAATAATAATAATAATTGCGACATTATATTATTAAAATGAATTGTCAATTAACTAAAAATAAATTAGGTAAAAATGGGTTAAAGAAACGTCATCTAGTACCAACCGTCTAAAACAAAAAATTGCGTATCGAAATGAAGGTCATTACGATACGCAATTGCGTATCGTAATGACTTCATTATGAACGCAAAATATAAAAAATGGTATTTATCAATAATGTCTTAATTTTCTGAAACCGATAAACTATTGAACAAACCACGGATGTTATTAATCATAACAAGCCTTAGATGTCTTAAAATCCTCGCTCTACGAGCTCGGATTTCAAACCGACATCTTCGGCAGTTATGATATACATAGCATTCCTAGGTATGTTAATAGCTATTACATGGTGATATAAAAAAATCTGATGTGGCCAACACAATACCTCCCGCCATTTACAGCCCGAGTCACAAAAAAGATTAAGTTAATCCTTATTTTTGGATCAGCGAATTTTGACAGTTTATTTCTTAAAATATAGTCTAATCTAATCCAAGTAACTACCTTTTTTAAAACTCCTCAACAGGATTAGATTCCAATTACAGAGTGGGTTCATATTCACACACATTCATGCCTTGGTGGGATTCGAACCCAGAGCCCCGAGGGCACTCATGACATGAGCCACCGGAGCTATAATAAAATGAAGATTAAATTTTAAATACCGGGATAGAATAGAATTCACTAATCCAAAAATGAGGATTAGCTTAAACATTTTTGTGAATTGTTTATTTTTATTAATCTAAATACATACCTACATATTTACTTATGCTGGAAACTGTATTGAATTCCTTTTCTATTGTTCTATCTTTCTTTTTAAAACATTACTAATATTAGTTTGAAATGATTAGTTCTTTGAAAGTGACATGTATCTGTCAGTTACATACATTTGCGTTTTGTTTGTTTAAGCGTAGGCTCTGGGATTTAAATTATAGATAATTTTATAAATTTATCCATAAAATATATGTAGAAAAAGTATTAATGCAAATCTATAGTAAATTTAATAATCTTTAATTTTTATTATAACATTAATTTCGAAAAAATTACATTTAAAGGTATTTTTCGAAGAAAAACTATTTTAAGCTTCTAGTAAAGTGTCATTTTCGGTTATCCGATTTTCTCCAAAATCTAATGGGCTCTTTCCATTACAGAAAAAGTTCGAAATACAAGGTTTCAATATTTTCTGAATGATAGTATTTGAGTTAGAGTGGAGGATCCACACATACACACAGACTTCATCGTGAAAATGTTAAAATTGGATTCTAGGGACCTTAAAACGTGGTCATTTACCAAAATCTCGATATGCGATTTTTAGCACTATCCCTATACCTCCCTTACCAATGGTAGCGGGAGGTAAAAAAACTTTTTGTTATGGTGGAGGACCCCATTGTGGCGATTGTAGAAAAAATCCTGTGTGTTTCGAGCACAAATGGACATTGTCAATTTCAACCTCTCAATCCACAATGTTCCATTTTGCGCTCTTAATACACAAATAGCTATTGTAGAAGTTTTGCCATTTGTGTAATGCTGGATTTATACAGTGTAAGCCGTAACGTAACGTACCGTGCCGTGGCGTATTGTAACGTATCTTAACACGTGAGTTTTCTAGGCTATTTTATACAGAACTTTTACGGTACATTTTCGTAAAAAGTACTATGTACTAAGGGTGCAAAATGCTACATTGTCCACGAGCATGACGTTGGACGACGCAGCATAGGGGTTTCAATGGTAAAATCTTAATTTGCAAAAATGTTATTATTTTTTTCGACTATCTACGTTTCCGGAAATAAAAAAATTATAAACAATATCTTATTCGGATGCAGTATTTTTTTCTGTAGCAAAAACGTAAATATAATTTTGCTCTAATATAATTAGCACATTAAGATTTTACCATTGAAACCCCTATGCTGCGTCTTCCAAGTCACCACCGTGTATGTTGAAGTACACTATAATGTTGTTAATTGTAATTTTATAAATAAATTCATAAGATTTATGCTTGGAATAAATTTCCGCTTGTTCAAAACATTTTAAAAAATGTACGGGCAAAAATAAGGAAGCATCTTGGAACTGTCAATCGTTGTATTCATATTTCATGTTCCTTAGTCGTCTGTTTGGAATTTTAATAAAACCCCTTCAGCATTATTGATCCGCACGCCTCTGAGACTGCAAACGAGCGCATTACATATTGATAAACCGTAAAAACAGTTCCGGGCATGGTTGCTTTGATTCCCGTCCTACTCCTTTCTACTCCTACCGTGTGATAAACTCGTGGCCATTTGTTAGCTTATTTACCTGCGGCCGGGGAGGGTTCAGTGAAGAGGTATGAGTACTTTATAAAATCTCCACCAGGGTGATTTTATCCGTTTAGCGCTGCATGAAGTAGTGCTTTGTTGCCAGATTTATCTACGAGGTTTTTTCCTTGTTTTTCCAGGTACTTTATGGCACAAGAGAATATTTTACACGTACGCGGAAAATAAATTGACGGGGAATGAAAACTCAGTTTTAAACGCCTGTTTAATGTGCAAACTTTATTGCAGAAAAAATGTAAACGAAAATTGTGCATTAAATAAATATTGAGGTCTTTAGGTTCCTAATCGTTTTATTCTTTAGTTAGACAAAGTCAGTTACATTATACATGGATGTTTCGGGCGAAAATCCGCCCAATATCAGAAGTGATGCACGACGAGGCGAGAGTACTCTCGCATCTCGTCTCGCTTCGCTACATTATGCGAGACAAGAACGAAAGCGAGATTACAGTTTAAAATTCGAGACGAGATCGAAATAACAACTGCGAGAAGCGAGAAATCTCGCGAGAGTCTTTGTAACTTTGATTCATAAATTCAATGAAAAATGTACCGTACGTGGAGTGGAGTCAACGCTAATAGAACACGTGAATGTGAAAATTATATGAATTCACTATATTATTTGAGTCTATCTAGAGTTGATTGGTATCGGTCCCAGAGCGAGGAAATACAAAATAGAGACAAAGTCGGTTTTGCATCCAATAGAAATAGTTTTTTCCAATATTTCAGCCCCTAATTCACCCCAGTTAATATAATTCTTGCCGCCCCTGAAAAGTAAAGGATATTATATTAAGCGTCGATGGGAACCAACAAGGAGAGAAGCGGAGTGATTGATTGCCAGCGGGTTACCTGGGTAGCGGTTTTTATCACTAAATCTTACTTAAATAGTGGCATATATTTAATGATGAAATTTAAGTACTTTTAGTTACAAAAAATATTTTATTAATGTTTAATTCATTTTACTAATGACAGAATGTATTAACAGATGTTTGTATTGAAATAGTTTAGAGATCACAATTTGGTGATAAATTGGATATTTTGGAGGTAAATTAAATTATTTACTAACATCTCATTTTCTGGTGAATGAATGAATAAACATTATGTTCATATTAAAATAATTTGGTAACCAGAATTTAGTGTTTCGTCTCTTTATTATAGTTATATGACCAATCGCACCGATTGGTGCGAACTTGTCTCTACTGTTACGTAGATACGTAGTGCGCAAGCGCTTATTTTTATAGCGAGACTCTCGTGCGAGAACGAGACGAAACCCAAAAAAATGTGCGAGAACGAGAGCGAGATCGAGATTACCGATCCGAAAACGAGACGAGATCGATATATTATATTTCTCGTCTCGTCTCACCTCGCATGCATCACTAAACATCAGCTACATAAAACTATTTAAATTTTACACAAGTGATACAGGCGAGGCGAGACGAGACGAGAAATATAAAATATCGATCTAGTCTCGTTTTCGGATCTGCAATCTCGATCTCGCTCTCGTTCTCGCACATTTTTTTTGGGTCTCGTCACGTTCTCGCGCGAGAGTCTCGCTGTAAAAATAAGCGCTTGCGCGCTACGTATTTATCTCGGTATTTACTTATCAGTTGAACTACAAAAGACAAGTTCGCACCAATCGTTCCGTGTATTTAGAGTCGTATAACTATAATAAAGAGACAAAACATTAAATTCTAGTCACCAAATTATTTCAATACGAACATCTGTTAATACATTCTGTCATCAGTAAAACTAATTAAACATTAAAAATATATTTTTTGTAACTAAAAGTTTCTTATCATTAACTATATGCCACTATTTAAGTAGGATTTACTCATAAAAAAGCGCTACACTAGGAACCCGCTGGCAACCAATCATTCCGCTTCAATCCGTATTGGCTCCTATCGACGCTTAATATAAGATTCTTTACTTTCCAGGGACGACAAGAATTTTATTAACCGTAGTTTTAACTGGGATAAATTAGGGGCTGAAATGTTGGAGAAAAACTAGTTCTATTAGATGCAAAACCGATTTAGTCTTTATTTTGCATTTCCTCGCCCTGCGACCGATATCATTCGACTCTAGATAGACTGAAAAAAATATAGTCAATTCATATAATTTTCACATTCACCTGTTCTATGCATGAATTACCGTTGACTCCACTCCCTATATACGGTGCATTTTTCATTGAATTTATGAATTAAAGCTATAAAGTTACAAATACTTTTTATTGCGAGATTTCTCGCTTCTCGCAGTTGTTATATCGATCTCGCCTCGAATTTTAAATTGTAATCTTGCTCTCGTTCTCGTCTCGCATAATGCAACGAGACGAGACGAGATGCAAGAGTACTCTCGCCTCGTCGTGCATCACAGCACAAACAGGTTAAACATAAGAGAAATAGTTATCACTTACCACAAGTTACAAAAATTTCTTAATTATTTTTGTTCCTTCGTTCAGAACCGTATATATGCATAATTAAATAGTACCAAATACAGCCATATCTATATTATGTCATTGTAATTGTAAAAGTAAAATCGTATTCTAGGAACTCTAAAATAACAGCTGCTGTCATTGTCAACCACATGATTTGGTATCATTGTTCGTGATTGTTTGAGTTGAAAGTGTGTCGAAATGGACCATGGAAGAGTCCCAGTTTTCGTTATTGGTATCAATAACGAAAGCTGGGACTCTTCCACTTGTTTTATAATTTTTTAGATTACCGCCAATCAATTTAAAATATATCTAATTTTCAACATCGGATTCCAACTGGAGAATTTATAGAAAGTTTGCTGTAAATGTTTATAATTGTTATTTTATAAATATACCTACATCAAAATGATCTTCACAACAATACAATGTTCTGGTTTTGGTAATTTCATTGTCATCTGTGACAAGGCGAGGGTAAGAGCAATAATAGATAAATAACTTTTTATAAACTTTTCTAAATTATAGTTTCAATATTCATATTTTAACTCTGTTTATCTACTCGTATTTAAGTCAAAATTCAGTTTAGAAATTCTTATCGTATTATGATAGTCACGACATTTATTTGTTGATAACTAAGTCTGGAAATTATTATGTATACGTGCGTGACTTTGGTTGCCCTAGCCTATGCACCCTGTACCCCTAAGATAATCCTGTCCTGAAGATAGCGTTTTGTTTTTAAAGATAGTCTAGTTTATATAGTCATGGGATAAACATGTAAGAGTCGAAATCAGTTCGTCGCGTCGGGAAGACGTTAGTTGACGGAATGTAGTGTTTTAGTTTTGGGGCGCGTGTGCAGAACGCCCGCCCGCATGGTTACAGAATGTAACATGTTAGGCTATGTTTAATTAATAATAATGTAATCATTTAGTTAAAAAGTTTAGTTAATAAACCCAAGTAGTGTCCATGTCCGTAGTGTTCATAAAGTGTAAGTGAAGTGTATGTGTGTTTTTCCTTTATCAGCAGTCAGTCAGTTAGTGTGTCACCGCTGAAGTAAACAGTAAGAAAAAAGAGTAATCATCAGTATCAGTAGTAAACAATAAGAAGCAGTAGTAGCAGTCACCTTTTTCGAAGGAGACCCCCCTCGTTTTACACATCGCTTGGACCGTACACTGCCTCAAACCACATTTTTCTAATTGTATGTTTACTTGGAACGTGAAAAAATATTTCGTAGGCGTACCCTCAGAATTATTAAAACAACCACGTACAAAATAATTACGTATTGCAGACATTATAAAACATTGGCGAGAAGAGCACAAATATCTTTCATCACAATAAATAAACTAACATCTCTGCCACAGCTGAGTTGTTAAACACGTGTCTTCCAAACGTTAAAACTAATCATGTCTCTCCCTTTTCCGTCTCTTTCTGATGTCTGTGATTGAGACGTCACAGCTTTCAATGACATTCTATAGAGGGCAAAAATAACAGTTTGCGAAAAGTAATAAAATATATTAAAAAATTTACTATTTGATTAAATTTTAAGTATTTTCTTACATTATTTAGATGTGAATGAATTTTACTATTACAAACTCTAAAGTCGTTTATCGGCTAGTTTACTCGGAGATGGTGTACTAAACAAACACAAAATATTCAATGTAACTGACGTCGTATCTGCTGTATTTTTAGATATGGTAATTTTAAATGAGGCACACTGTTTATTACTGTTGGGTACTTTGTCGTCAACAAAATTTACAAACAATTCTTTGTGGTTGTTTGTCTGCAATGTTTATATTTTCGTCCAATTTGAAATTCGTGTTCAATTGACTGTCCCCAGAGTAAACTTCCTGTAATTTAGTAAACAAAATGCTCGAGTTACTTGATTAATTAAAAACAAATCAAACCACTTTCCTTGGTTATTTACTGCCGCTTATATTGTACCTGGACATGGACAGACCAGTATGTAGATTGGAGTATGTGTACCTATCATTTAAAACGCTTCATCAATATTTGAAAACGTGAAAAACTCTCCAATTACATCCACCAAATGTTCCTCTATGTTCCAACAGAATCAATTTGCTCTCCAGTTACACTTTGCCGGATAGTTTGATCCAATTGTAAAGGTAAACATTAATTTGCAAAAAAATAAAAAAAATGAAAGAGATAGGCCAATTATATTATCGCTTATTTTATTTGCACTTTTGAGTTTAAAGATTAATTTACAATATACATATTTCCGCAGACTCTCGAGTGTAGGCCGATAATAATTCGGTAGTCTTACATTTTCAATAATTACGAAACTTACACAAATAGAAAAACTTCTGCAATAGCTATTTGTGTATTAAGAGCGCAAAATGGGACATTGTCGATTGAGGGGCATTCTCTCGAAATGGACAATGTCGATTTGTGCTCGAAACACACATGCGCGACAAAGTAGAAAAATGCCCGTTGTCCAAATTTCTAACTGTACAATGTTGGGAAATGTCACTTGCCTACATTCTTAATGGAAACGTTTAGTCAGGAACAGTGTTGTGACTGATCTAGATCATTTGATCTAAATCACTGATCTAGTTCATTTAGTATGATTTTTGATCTGATCTAGATCATTTGGTGTATTCAGATCTTGATCTGGATCTAGATCTAAAAACTATAATATATAGTCTTAAAAAAAAGATCAAATAAAATCAAATAAATGCCTTAGAATTAATTAGTTCGAATGACCCTACCGTCATATGCACTATTGGAAGTTAGTAAAAATCAGTATTGGCAGTCAAATATTAATTCCTAGAAAATGCAATTTAAGTGACAGTAAATTTAAATCTTTGATATTTGAATAAAATTAAAGGCATATCTTAATTTATTACACTTCAACAATTCTGTTTAAAACTATAATTTTTGTTTATGTTTCTACTTTATTCATTAATTTAGTATTAATAAAACGAAGTATATGTATCTAATTTTTCTTCCATGAGTAATGTATATGTCTAGTACAGTGTGTTCAGAAAAAAATCCTAAGTCGGGGTGGGCATAAACAGGGAAGCGTATGTCATTATTCAATTAAAGTCAAATTGGCATTTAGTTTAATACTTTTAAATTAAAACATGTTTCGTTGTTCCGAGTAAGGATTTGTTTAACATACTGTATATTCTTTGTAATTCATTTATTTTTTGTATTCCTATTTAATTAATAAGAAATAAAAAGTATTTGAAAATCGTTACTGATCTTTTTTATGATCTAAGAAAAATAGATCCCAAATTTCTGATCTGATCTGAAAAAAAGATCCGATCGCAGAAATTGACTTATGATCTGATCTAGTACATATTAATTGTAAAGATCTTGATCTTGGTCTAGATCATTTATAAATTGATCTGTCACAACACTGGTCAGGAACTAATGGCACTGTAGTTACACATTTACTACCTTCACAAGTCAATCGGACATATAACTGCTCTGCACTTTTACACTTAATAATTGTGTATAATGAGCCTGTTTCACATTTTTCAAAAAGTATTTTAAATGAAAGTTTATGCAATCTTTTTCTTATTAATAATTATTTTTTTAATAATTAAATACGAATATTGGTGCCAAAAATAGTCATATATAATATCATAAGTGGTAAATTTTTGCCGGAAAATTTTTCAGATTGTTACGAGAGCCGGTTGCCCAGTAATTTGTTGAGTGACATTGACAAAAAAATCACGAGTTGTCAAACGAGTGATTTTTGATCAATGTCACGAAATAAATTGGCAACAGGCTCGGGTAAATCAATCGGAAAATTTTTCCAGGATAAAATTTAACCACGAATGGTATTCGGATGACTATTTCCAAAATAAAAATCAGGTAATCATTTATATAATTTTTTTCTTGATAAAATTTTTGTAAGTTTTGTGTTTAGTGGTATTATGTTTCAGTTTGCTTTTTCAACGTTTTAAATATATTCCTGTTCGAAACGACTCGTTTTTAATAAAGACTGATAACACTGAAATTATACAGACTTTGACAGGTATGTAAACAATATGTTGACGGTGTTTTGTCGAAATGAAACTTGGTAACTATGTAGAATCTTGAATTTGGATTGGTTTATATATTAATGAGTGAAATAGTCATGAAAAACTACCTCCCACTCCTGTGTCGTAGAAGCACATACATTACGTCATTCACAGCCAATAGAAAAACAGTTTTTCCATCACCTACATTTATTTTTGTTATTTAGATAAATAAACGTAGGCGATAGTTTGTCACATGTTAATAACAAACTTCTAATTTGACATTTTCCATTATAAATGAGTAATAATGGCTAATACAGAATACACTCAAGCTAAATCGGACAGTTTACCGAAAATCGAAAGCTGGATGATGGCTGAATTTATATCAGAAAACGACTGTTTTACTGTTGCCGAAATAAAGTGTGTTAAACAGTTAAGGTAAAATAAAATGTGAAAACCCAACCATCAGCTCTTCGACCTACTGCTTCCAGCCACAATTTTCTTTTCTTCGCATCTTTTAGCATATTTATGAATTCAATAGGTTTGTTCCTAGCACATTTTTGAGATACTGTAAATTACTCATTTTATATTACTTTGTATTATCTAACACGAACCAAACTCAAAAATTGGACACTTGTTTGACAATATATCTACCATAACACTTGTAACAAAACACAAAGAATTAACACTATAAGGGACCAATTGGTGCCGATGAAGATGTATGTGTTGTGACGTCACATTCTGTTTCAAAATATTATCCAAATTTCAAAAATTAATTAAATATCTAATGATATTTTCAAATTTGATGGTATTTACATAATGATATCTTTTTAAATTTAATACTTAGAAGGCATATAAAAATTCTTGCAACAGCCCTATTATTAGATAATTATAACAATAAATATACGATATTTATTTGAAAGCAGTATCTTTTCTCAAATGTCCGCTGTACATAAAGTCCATTTAAATGGACATGCTTTTTTGAAAAATGTGGCAATCCAAAAAATAAAATTATGTGGATATGTTTTTTTAACACTAATAAATAGATTTCTTAAAACATTAATAATAAACAAAAGATAACTTCATGCACTATAGGTTAAGTTATTAAACCACGTCCATCTTTGAATGACATTAAAGACCACATAATAATCATCCTATCAACAATCCCCATCAAACTATTGTCATTTACATATTACCATATCTATTATTGTCATTTCCTACAAACCGCCATTTCCATTTCCCAATTTATCCCTCATTGAAACCTCTGTAATTACCCTTTGCATTTCTGCCTCCGCCTGATCATTCAATCAACAAATAACATTTCCATCAGTGAGTTACACGTATATACAATCACGCAGGCAGTGTACAGAGAGAATCACAGCAGAGCAGCGGCAGAAGCAGAGGACCAAAATCCGCTGACATCGGCAACTGCAGTGGTCTGTGGTCCTAGCATAATACATTCATTACGGCGTCATTAGCTGCAGGAAACTATACACTGAGCATAAATAAAGCCGTGAGAGGAATGGTAATGGTCATAGGAATCGAGTGATTAGTTTTGTGGTTATGGACAGAATTCAAATACCTTGGTATTTCATACAATAATGATATTTTTGAAAGCTTCGCTAGCGAATTATAATATTTCCGCTTTAAACAAAAATGTGTTATCAAGATTGGTAGGATTTAACACTAGTTATTAATACCTGAATATATAAAAATTTACTTGATCCGAAAGTGAAACACTATTTAGATTAAGGGTAGTGGAATCGCTGCCACCACTATCCGTATTTTGAGTCTGATAGAAGTACGAGTGCGAAAAGGGATAAACAAATCAATTGAAATTTGGTAGTGTCCCTAAGTAATATTCAATTGATACGCGTTGTTCTCAGGACTGCAGGTTACTAAGACATACACTGGAAATAGGTACGAACAGGCCCGGAGTAGCATTTCTTTTCGCCCTAGGCCAAAATTCATGACTGCATCCCCCTCCCCCTCTCAATATGTACCGAGTTTTAATAATGCTTGATTTCATTAAATTCTTGTTCTATATCGGTGCCTTTATGAGTCTATAAACGCACTGAAAACATATGAGGATCTATAAACGTACTATTTTCGGAGCTTTTCGTTTTCTAGAGGTGGTATGACTTACTGCTTTTAAAATTGATACATAAATGACATACCAACATCAAATTGCTGTCAGTCAAAAAAAAATTTTCATCCCTGAAGTTCAATTTGTTAGCGGGAAGTGCTACCATCGTAAGTGATTTTACAAGTCGCATTTATTAAAAATCTAATAGAATTATAACATTACCCCAATAGAAAAAATTATATAAAAACATGTTTCATAAGAACTGTGATCGCACTAGTCCTTTATAAAACTCACCGCGAAGCGGCTCGTTTTCCAAAGTTGGACTCGTAGGTTAACAGATTGCCTTATGAAATTTGTTTTTCAATATACTTACTATTATCCGTCATCAAAGATACATTTACCATCTTTTTATAACTAACTAAAGATTACAATTTTTATTTTGCTTCTCTATCTCTCAAATGAAACGCACGACAATAATTTTGGACTTATTAGATGCAGTTTTTAATTCTGAACAGTTTTCGTATTTATACTTTTATTCTAAAATTCATAGGGACGAAATTAGTCATGAAAATTTTACCATTGTATTTGCTAAGATTCATAAGTAGACACCCGTTATAGAAATATTAGAATTATTTAAAATCTTTGACAACTGTCATAGCTCAACAGGATTTACCAATCATTCTACTGATTTTGTATAACTAAAGCAAATGTGACTGTTTACGTCGTCTAGTAGAGGTGGTGCCAAATGTCATTAGCTATGAAATGCGCAGATCAAGAAGAGAGACAGCTAGAGAAAGGTCAGACAATAGGGGAGAGAGAAAGAGAAAGATAAAGTTTTGCTTTCTGCGCAACATCTCTTGAGATTTGGCACGGCTATAACTGCAGACACTTCTCTTTTTTGCGTTTTCCCATTTATCCAATGTCCGCCCCCTCCGTGCCTGCGCCCTAGGACATGGCCTAGGTTGGCCTTATGGGTAATCCGGGCCTGGGTCCGAAGCAGAAACCAACACGTAATTCCAACAATAACATGTGATCCAAATAAAACTACAACGCGATCAAATTAATCTATATAAACTCCTCTTAATCTCTAATTCATAAAATTAATCTCAACCAGCTTTTATATTGATCTGCAACTCTTTTTAATATCTATTCACAAAGAATAATACAAAATCTAATTACTTACATGAGAAAACACATATTTATACAAAAGCAAAAATCAAACTAGGTTGAGAGAGCGATACACATAGTACAATGGGGTATGTGATCCATATTTGAATTTCAATATATATATATATATATATATATATATATATATATATATATATATATATATATATATATATATATAAAACTAACCATATAGCTTCTCATTATAATAATAAAATCTAAACAAAGTAGCCATTTACGCTCTCTTTTGTCAACGCAAAATATCACTTTGCCGCTCATGCGCGACAAAATAGTAAAAACGCTTGCTGTCTAAATTTCTAACTATACAATGTTGAGAAATGTCACTTGTCTACATTCTTAATGGAAACGTTTAGTCAGGAACTAATGGCACTGTAGTTACACATTTACTACCTTCACAAGTCAATCGGACATATAACTGCTCTGTCGGTATATTACACAACCAAACAAAATGCCGCACTGCTGTGAAAATAAAATAGGGCATTCATTTACAAAAACGAAAGTATAAAATGCTTAGATTAGATTGAAGCAATAGCTCAAGAAGAATGGAAAACAACGATAAATTAATATTAAATATAAATTAAATTGTGTGAACAGTTGTGATGTCACCTGCAAAAGTTTGGCGTGAACGCTCCCAATGGACATCCACATTTCACTGCACTAATATAATGTACTTGAAACAAATAAATTATACAAAATAGCTATTTGCGCTCGAAGCACACACAAGATTTTTCTACAGTCGTCACAATGGGGTCCTCCACCATAAAAAGAACATTAAACTAGGGCAGTGAAAAATTGGATGTCCATTGAGAGTGTTCACGCCAAACTTTTGCAGGTGGCAGCACAACTATTCACATAATTTATTTTATTTTTAATATTAATTAATTGTTATTTTTCATTCTTCTTGAGCTATTACTTCAATCTAATCTAAGCATTTTATACTTTCGTTTTTGTAAATGAATGCCCTAATCAATGAGATTTCATTTGATTTCTTTACATTATTCAAAAAATTAGATGCCATTATAAGGAGCATCGCATTGTTAATTTATGTATAGGCTGACACAAAAAATCTCGTGTTTTACAGGAATACAAACTGCTTTTCAAGTGCTTGTATTTAATGGCCTCGTCTCCAAAAGTACATTTTCTAGACTGGTGATACTAACAAATATTTCCAATCGAAATGACCATCCTAACAAACAGTTATAGTTTGTTACAGACGTTATAAATCCCAACCCACATCATTTGACCCGATTGTAAAGGATCATCCATCCTAATATAATCCTTCCTCTTCGGCTTTAATATTTTATTAGCACTAGTTATCCTAATTATTCGCTTACATTTATTATCCGATCCCTACTAACAAATTAATCCATCCTATGCCATTTGTCTTTCCACGACTGTATCCAGAGCAGACATCCAGGCATCCAGACAGCCATCATGCCCAGTAACACCCTCTTCACGTCAACCGGACACGTAGACCGGAACCTCCGGACGAGCCCCCGGACTCATACCGGAGCGCCGACAACTCATTCGGAATTCGAAGCATGGGATGTAGTCATAACTAATGCACCCACAGGAAGAGATAGTAGAAAGGAGGTTATAGAACTTATTGTTATTTTATTTATTTGTACCACGCAAATCTTTCACTTTAATTCAAAACCAGACAAATCCATTTTTAGCCAAAAATGAGTCAGAGATACTGCAACGGATTTGTTTTATCATTTTCATTACTAGGTGTGATGTTTACGTATCAAAAATCAACAAAACCATATGATATTTATGTTTAAAATATTAGGTTAGGTTAGTTTCAAAACTCGACAAATCCAGAACCGGTTGGGATCTAATGTCAGCAAATACTTACTTACTTACTTATCCGGTCCTCTTCTACCTTTCAGTGTAGAGGATTTGGAGTTAAGTTTTTATCTTTGTTACAAAAGTCTTTCCACTTTTTTCTGTCTTTGGCTAACTTCATGGCACTGTCCCAGTCACTATTGTTTTTATTAAGAACACTGACTATTTGTTTCTTTGCAATAATTTAAGAAGGTAATAATGCTTGTTGGGTTCTATTAACAATATCAAAATTTTAAATAATTAGTCAATTTCAAGGTTTAGGTACAATTTCAAAAATCTGGTAGGTTAGAGCCTAACAGAGATGTTGATGTTCTATAGGGAAAATCATAGAAATATCCTTCAGAGGACGCTACTATAGTTAAAGAGGATTCTGTATGCAGTATTAAATTGTGGGAAGCAGTTGTTGAATGTCTTAAATTTTTGATAGTGTGTTTTGACTTATTTTTGTAATATAATGGAATAAACCCCTAATGTTTTCTTATAAATCCAAAATAAAATAATTTTATGAAGAATGAAATCATTAACAGAACCGAAAAATCTAAAATTCAAAATCCATTTTTACTTCCCGCTACTCTTGGTAAGGGAGGTTTAGGGATCGTGCTAAAAATCGCATATCGAGATTTTGGTAAAGGACCACGTTTTAAGGTCCCTAGAATCCAATTTTAACATTTTCACAATGATGTCTGTGTGTATGTGTGTGTATGTGTGGATCCTCCACTCTAACTCAAATACTATCACTCAGAAAAATTTGAAACCTTGTATTTCGACCTTTTTTCTATTATGGGAGCCCATTAGATTTTGGTGTAAATCGGATATCTAGAAATGGCACTTTAAATGTTATTTTTTCGAGATTAATGTTATTATAAAAATTAAAGATTATTAAATTTTCTACGGATTTGCATTAATACTTTTTGTACATATTTTATGAATAAATTTATAAAATTATCTATAATTTAAATCCCGGAGACTACGCTCTAAATAAACCTTCTTGGTTACGCAATTATTCAAATGTATGTAACTGACAGATAAATCTCACTGTCAAACAACTAATCATTTCAAATTAATAATAGTAAAGTTTTAAAAAGAAAAAAGTAAAAAAGTAAATAGGTATTTATTTAGATTAATAAAAATTAACGATTCACAAAAAAGTTTCAGCTAATCTTTTTTTGGATTAGTGAATTCTATTCTATCCCGGTATTTAAAATTTAATCTTCATTTTATTATCAATAAAGGTAGTTACTTGGATTAGATTAGACTATTTTTTAAGAAATAAACTTCCAAAATTAGAGTTAAATTCGCTAATCCAAAAATAAGGATCAGCTTAATCTTTTTTGTGACTCGAGCTGTAAATAGCGGGACGTATTGTGTTCGCCACACCAGATTTTTAAATTTAAATTCTGACATTATTAACAAGTTTTTTTTGTTCAAATTATAGTTTTTAGTTCTTTATCTTTATCATCAATATTATGTGTACTAATGTTTCTGTATATAATTATTCTGTTATAGGAGTTGATACAAGGTGAAAAATAATCAGAATTATTATTTTTCACCTTGTTTTGGCAATTCATGTTATGTATTAACTCCGGGAAGAGCGTTTTTTTTTTAATGAAATCGAAAAACGTCTCATTTTTAACGTCTTCAGCTATCTGTCTATATTAATATATTTAGAAAGTTCGTTCGTTCACACACTCGCCGCTACGCTATTTGGGTCCAAATTTCTAATTCATGCCTGAATATGTTGTCTTGCCTCTTATATCTTATATTTTTATGTACTATTTTACGTGTTGCGAATAATGTACCTACATCACCCTCGGGATTAAATGGGACAGTTTAGTCCCTTGTTATTACTTATAGTCCCTTGTTCTATACGGCCAAGTTTCGAAGTAAGTTTCGCTATAACATACTGTCCATTATAATCGTTTAGAATGAAGACGACTTGTATTCATAATTAAACTGTTAAATAAAACACAAAGTAAACATGGATGTGATGTGACATTAGTTATTTACTATTCAAAGGCAGTACATAGCCACGGTGTATAAATATAAGAGGTGGGTCAACTCATCAAAAATATCCGTGTTTACGAAGTTGGCACCCGCCAGATGTCTCAGCCTGTAAGGTAAGAAATATTCACAGGTAACTGTCATCTGTCAATTTAAAATGAAATTGACATACGTTAATTAATTTTATGTAAATATTCGATAAAATGTACAAATATCGAAAATACTGTTTCGTTGAAGGTTATAAATCAGGAATAATATCCCATAAAGGAACATTTCCGATTCATCATCCTTCGCAAAATATTGTGAATGCCTGGCGGAAAGTTATACCCTCTCCAGCTAATAAAATTCTTGGTACTAAAGATAGTATTTGCCAAAAACATTTTAAAAGTGAAGATATTGTACAAGAATGAGAATCTGGGGATGTACGTATTTTAAATAACTAAATATAACATCATGGTTTATTACCCATTTCTGGACATACCAGTCTCCTTTTATTTGCAGGTTTCGGTAATGACGATATATCTATAATTGTAGTTGAAAACGTATACTGAAGCTTCATTCACAGCTACTTTTTTAATGCATAACGTTAATACATAATGCTAATAGATAATGCGTAACGAAGTTTGTTATATGGCAACGCACGGGACCATTCACAGCTAGTTTTAATTTTAACGCATAACGCATAAACACAATGCATAGCAACAAATGTTTGCAAACACCAAAATTTTATGCATTACGCATTATGCATTAAGTAAATTTGTGACAGCTGTCAAAATAAATTTGCGAGATATAAAATCTTCAAGTTCGAAGAAATCAAATAGCTGCATGTAATGCTGCATTTGTAATACCATATGCTCAAATAAAATTAAACAAGGAAATATGCTTCAGCAATCCTTTTCTGCTATGATAAACTTCAATTTTGACAGGTAATTTGAAATAAATACAGATGTCAACTATCAATTACATTTTGTTGCCGAAAATGCTATATTTTTCTTAACCTTACGCATTAGCACTATGTATTAAAGTTATGTCTTATGCATTATTATTACGCATTAAAAAAGTAGCTGCGAATGTAGCTTTAGCGTTACCCCACGGGCTCTCAAAGCTGCCTTGGGGAACTCTTATGTTACATGAAATTTTTTTCAAATTTCAAGTTTGGTGTCGGTTGGAATCGAACCCTGTCCGGCCGAAAGACAACCAATCACCTAACGCATACAGCTACGCGATCTCATTTAAAATTACAAGCGAAATATCTTAATCAAATTTGTGAAATTTGGATTGTCATTGTCATTTTATTTGTCATGTTAGTCCTAGAATGTTATGTCATAGAGTACATTGTATAGGGCGCGAGCAGACACGTGACTCGGGCGTCCTTGACGTATTTGGAATCAGCTGATTTGTGTGCGCATGTCGTTTTGACAAGAACAGTGTCACTTTGACAAGACCAATGTTTTAACTTATTTTGATTTTGAACTACTAAAATGTTAATAATGTACAATTTTCAGGCAGTAAAATACGTGAAACTAAAAATAATAATTTCTCAACAGTTCAAAATTAAAATAAATCAAAACATTGGTCTTGTCAAAGTGACATTGTTCTTGTCAAAATGACAAGCGCACATAAATCAGCTGATTCCTAGCACGTCAAGGACGCTCGAGTCACGTGTCTGCTCGCGCCCTATAGAGGCGCTACGTGTAAGGTTAGATTCTCGGCCTACTAATCGCCGACATCAATCTGTCAACGAAAATTGATGAGCTGTCACACCTATATTTATACACCGTGACATAGTTAATATATATATTGAATTTTTGTTTTAAAAAAACAATTTTATATTTTGCGTTCATAATGAAGTAATGACCTTCATTTCGATACGCAATTTTTTGTTTTAGACGGTTGGTACTTGATGACTTCTCTTTAACCCATTTTTACCTAATTTATTTTTGGTAATACAATAATATAATGTTGAAATTATTATTATTATTTTATTTAGGGAAGATTATTTACATGAAAATGTACAAATGGTTACAAATATAATCACAAATCGAGTAAATAAATGTTAATTATAGAAGGCGCAAAAAAATAGTATAAAGAACTTATTTTATAAGACTTTCTTTCGCACTTGTCAATTAGAAAACTCGCTAACGCTCGTTTTCTAAATTTTGACGCGTGCAAAAAAAAACATTTCTTATAAAACACGTTCTTTAATATACTATTATAGTATTTCTATGCGTGATTTTATGTATGTATGTATGTATGTATGTATGTATGTATTTCTATACCAAATAGTAATACAAGTGGTACGAAAATAATCGAATATACAGTTGAGAGGACGAGAAATGTTGCCCAGGAAACACAATGAGTTCGCAAACTGTATATTCAGATGATTTTCGAAGCTTGAGTTGTATATGTTAAGACTATACAACGAATCAACCAACTATATTTTTAGAGATTGTCAAAAATATTACATGTGACTGATTTGTTTGCGACCGAAATACCACGAGTAGTGTTTCGCGAAACACAACTTACCCACGTAAATAACCGATGTTATACAGCGTAAATAAGAAAAATTGAGCTATCTGATAGATCTACTTTCCGATGAGTTGTATAGTCATATTTATTTACTTCTTTAATGATACATGTCAGAATTGTTTTTATGTTTATTGTGAAAACGTTAAACGTTCTCCTATTATGTTTGAATATGATTGACATGCTTATATGTGGTTGTCTAACCGTAAAATTGTATAAATCATTTTGCTAGTCATTTACATATGTAACTGACAACTGTATGAAGCTAAATACATAGTTGGTTGTCATTACCAGTACTTATGTTACTATTTCAGAGAAACTACCTATAAATTATATTTTATTGTAATGTCAGAATCAGTTGAATATATAAAATTTAGTAATAATCATATTAATATTAGATTAAGCCAATGGCGTGCCCAAGGGGCTTCCATGGGGTCACGGCAGCCCCCATTATATAAATTGGAGACGGTTTTTACATATCTCGGCTTTCACCTACATATCCTCCATCGGGATTCAGTAGTAATATTGAAAAAGCAATTTAGTAAAATTTATGTAAGTTCAAGTTTGATTGCCACTGGCAGCCTATGTCATTTTATACAGGGTGAGTCTGGGAGGACCCCCCCCCCGTTTAACTTTTTTATTACAAGTAATAGAAAAAATGGCTCATATAAAAGTTTTATTATTTTACATATACTATTCGATGGCAGATGTAGATATTTTTTATAAAGTCAGGTTTACAAGATACGACTATCAACTTCTATTTTTCAAATGGCAACCTAATTATTTTAATAAAATAGAAACCGCCATTTTTTTCTCTTTTCAACGATGTATTATTTTTTATTAATGTATTTGAAAAATTACGAGAAAAATGAGATAATTTAGAAATAATTTTTAAACAAATATTATAGGTGGCTATGTGAAAATAAACAAAACGTAATAGTGCTTTACAACTTAGCAAACTAAAACAAATTTAGTAACAAAAAGCGCTCCCGGTAAGTTCTTTTTGCTCTTCTTATGATAACAGTCGATTCACCAATTATTAGAATCATATCAATTAATTCGTTCGTCGTAAACATAAATTTCTTACGCTACCGATGCCACTAATTCTTACACTACCGCTAATTTCGTTTAATCTGAATGGGCCTTCAGGCTTACGCATTATGCATTAAGTGAATTTGTGACAGCTGTCAAAATGAACTTACGAGATATCTCAAAATCTTACGTTTCGAAAAAAAAAAACAAATAGGTGCATCTAGTGCTACATTTGTAATACCATGTATTCAAATAAAATTAAACAAGGAAATACGATTCGGTAATCCTTTCCTATCATGATAAACTTCAATTTTGACAGGTAATTTGAATAAATACAGATGTCAACTATCAATTAATTTTTTTGCAGAAAACGCTATATTTTTCTTTATCCATAACTGTCAAATAATATACCCATAATTCAACCGAATTTTATCAATTAATAACCTTCATTACTGTTGCCAATTGAATAATATTGACAGTTCGATGAAATAATATTATTCAATCGTTATGTCAAATTTAAATCAAAGAGTACAAACAAAATTACTTTTAATAAGTAATTTTTTCACATAAAAGGTCAAAATTATACTAGTTTTGTCATTTTCATTCTTTAAGTTTCTTCTTAAGCTAAAATTGTATCTGTCGGTTTAAGATATATTGCTAAATGTCAAATCACTTCATAATATTGTTATAGTAACAACGATAATTAGATTAGATAGTATTCTATTCGCATGTAATGGCTATTACTCATTTGAATGATTTACATTCATTCTCATGAATAATAGCATACATTACATGCTCATTGAATAATATACTATAACCTTACACAGCACTATGTATTAAAGTTATGTCTTATGCATTATCATTACGCATTTAAAATGTAGCCATGAATGTAACTTAAATTTAAATAAAGATGTGTAACATAGATAAGAACTTGAATATTTTAAAAACTAATAACTTTTTTTAAACTTTGATAGTCTTTTTATCATACAGTTTCAAGGTCTACTTTTAATTTAAATTACTGACCCTATTATAAACAATTTCTAAATCAATGTATAAATTTGACGGTAAAATTTATTCTTCGTATATCTTTGCAATTCGTTTGAAATAACCTTTTATCTTCTGTTATTTTATACCAGAAAATAAATTCTTATCATCTTTGGAACAAATCTGTCGGACACTCACAGTCTTGTGACAATCTCCAGACATCCTGGACAGACTATCACTTCCATCTCCATCGGACAATTCTCACCGATACGTCGATAAAACGCTTTACTGTCGACCTTTCCAGGCGCTTTCCGCTGTCTCCATTCCTGTCTCTAGCTTTAGTGTCGCCGTTATGACGAAAGAAATCGGATTCTCAGTTTTCCAAGTTAGCTCTTATGCGAAGATTAGAAATACTGGGAGATGTGCAACTTTGTAGTTTTAAATAATGAGAATTCTGGAGGTGATGGTTAGTGAACGGGCAATTTATGTGTTTTTCCGTTGTTCGTTTATTAATGGGGTTCATTAATGTATAGAAAATATTTCAATAATTACTAAAATGCATGGGTTTTTTATTAATAAACGTTTGTTCAACACACGTCGTAACATAGCATTATACGTAGCTATATTGCTAGCACCTCAGTTGCCTCAATAATTTTGAGCGTTCTTTTTGCTGTAATTGAAGTGAGATAAAGTGAGACCGAAGTGAGACGAGTTCTTCCTCCGTCCCGATACTTCGTCACCTCAAAGGTTGTGCTTGTTGACTTTTTAACCTTAGATGAACGGCGGGGATGAATGTTTTGATGTCAGTGGCTGTCATATGCAATTGGCCCGTCCAACTTTTTTTGAATAGAAATTTCGTATTTTTTGTTTTCTTGAAATTATGCTTGATAACGCCTAAAATAATTATTAAAGTTTTGGCGCGAAAGTTGTGACGTTAGTGTCACTCCGTCAAAAGTAGAGATAACCGACATACGTTACCATTAATAATGGTAATATAATATAAAATAAATGTTGCAAAAATAAAATTACGTATCCATTACAAACTGTGATGAAAAATCTTTAGAGCTAATGGTAATAAATAAACGAGATAATTATTATATCATTTCAAAATATATATTTGTTTGATTTACTCACATATACCTAGGAGTAGTGTTAAATGATAATTTATGAAAAACTTCCAAAGTACATATTATACATAAATAAAAATCAGGTAAGTAAAATTAATAATTTTTGCTCGTTTTCATAATTAGATTAATCATTCTCTTTAATTAATGTGACAAAACTTTCTTTAATATAATATTGAAGGTTATTATACTCACCAAGTGCCATTATTATAATTAAAATAGTATTTAAACTATTTTCTATTTATAATTAAATACAACAGACACTATTGATTACAATAATCAAAGCATAGATCATAATAAAAAGTAATCCAACATTTACATTTCTATTTACTAAATGATTACAACAATGACAAGTATTGAAATAATAATTAAAACATAAATTATAATTTTATTTATTTAATAAGTAAATTATCTTTTGATCTTAATAAAAAAAAAAAATACTCGGATATATTATATGTGCGTGTTAGAGTATGTGTAAAGCCAATCGCGGATTTATAAGCAAAATATGGATGGTCCACTGTACAGCGACATTTTCACAGGGTAACTGAACGACTGTAATGACGCTGACGTCATAACATGGCGATCGTTTTACGCTAAAAACTTTAATTACATTATTATAGGTATAAAAATTTATATTCAAAATTCATATGCGACATGTAATTTCTAAAAAGTCGAAGACTTGGACGGGCCCATTAGTTTAGATATTGAAAAGGTTATTTGTTTATTCCTTTAATAATATTATTATTTTATTGGTTATTTGAAGAAAATGATCGATAATGTTAAAGATATTGTTCTGGAGTATTAAGTAATGATTATTTAAAATTAATTTTGATGTTTTAAATTTATTTTTAGGAGCGATTATTAAATCATGACAATAGTCATATGGACAATTTGTTGTTTTCGTCAAGTTCAGCGGACAGTACTTCGGATTTTCTAACACAGTTCTACGGAATTTGTTGTTCTTTTTTTTACAAAAATCTCAACTCAGCTCATGTCAAACTCTTCTCACTTTGAGCTGAGGTGAGTTGAAGCAAATGATAAAAAGAACGCGACTAATATATCTACTTATTAGATTAGATATGGCTAGCATTCATAAAACAACCAAACGACGCAAAAAGTTTGGACGAGTGACTGTGATGTGGCGAAAAAGCTCAGACTACAAAAGCCATGAAACTGGTGAAGATTGTTCCTGCAAACATTTGAAATATTCTATCAACGATTTAAAACCGATTCGAAAACAACTTACTTATATGCGAATTCAAAAACTTTAAAATCAGCACTCCATATTTATTTTTACCTCCCGTCATATCGTAGGTAAGGTAGGTAATGTAATCGTGCCAAAAATTCGATGGTGAGTTTTCAGTAAATAAGCACGAATTAAGGTCCCCACAACACGTTTTTACTATTTTTACGATAATGTCTGTATGTGTGTGGCGATTTTTTTCGTCCACCATAACTCTTATAAAAATCTGGTGTGGCCAACACAATACCTCCCGCCATTTACAGTATGAGTAACAAAAAATATTAAGTTAATTCTTATTTTTAGATTAGCGAATTTTACTCTAATTTTGATAGTTTATTTCTTAAAATATAGTCTAATCTAATCCAAGTAACTACCTTTTTTAACCCCCTACACAGGATTAAATCCCAATTACACAGTAGGTTCACATTCACACACATCCATGCCTTAGTGAGATTCGAACCCTGAGCCCCGAGCGCTGCTCGAAACATTGAGCCACCGGAGATATAATAAAATGAATAAATTTTAAATACCGTGATAGAATAGAATTCACTAATTCAAAAATGAGGATTAGCTTAAACATTTTTGTAAATCGTTAATTTTTATTAATCTAAATACTTACCTACATATTAACTTATGCTGGAAACTGTATTGAATTCCTTTTGTATTGTTCTATTTACTTTTTTTTTAAAACGTTACTAATATTATTTTGAAATGATTAATTCTTTGATATAGTGACATTTATCAGTCAGTTACATACATTTGAATAACTGCGTTTTGTTTGTTTAAAGCGTAGGCTCTGGGATTTAAATTATAGATAATTTTATAAATTTATCCATAAAATATATTTAAAAAAGTATTAATGCAAATCTATAGAACATTTAATAATCTTTAATTTTTATAATAACATTAATCTCGAAAAAATAATATTTAAAGGTATTATTCGATGAAAAACTATTTTGAGCTTCTAGTAAAGTGCCATTCCAGTTATCCGATTTCCACCAAAATCTAATGAGCTCTTTCCATTACAGAAACAGTTCGAAATACAAGGTTTCAAATTTTTTTGAATAATAGTATTTGAGTTAGAGTGGAGGATTCACACACACACACATACACACAGACATCATCGTGAAAATGTTAAAATTGGATTCTAAGGGCCTTAAAACGTGGTCATTTACCAAAATCTCGATATGCGATTCATGGACCTTCATCATTTTTGTCCAGTAGATTCGGTAATCAGAATGGTCAAATTCTATTAGGTCCGACATTAGTGGAAACTCGACCCATCTTATAATAATATTAAGAAATGACCATTCTAAATTTTGGTATAAGATTGAATACACAATTGATTTTGTATAATTGCCGATGCTAAAATGTTTACTTCAGAGCGGCGAGGCATGCAATGTTACCAACAGAATTAAAATTAATAATATATTTAGACTTAGTTTTGAGTAAAATCAATTCTAATTTAGCGTAAAATGACATGCATTAAATTGAAATCATACGAGTTATAATTATATACATATAAAGTTCTCCTACCGTGAAATAATTTTATGCGTTGCATAATATTGGAAATGTATTTCATGTATACATCAAATTTTATTGACATAATTTTAGTCAATTCATCATCAAAATATATTAAATTATATATACAGACAATATAATGGCGAATTTATGTATTTATTTATACGGTACATAATTTAAATTGCATATGCAAAATTTTATACAAATACAAAATGTATATACGTATGTGTAATGTTTTGGTTTGTTAATGTTATAATATTGTAACACTTGATTTTGGTTCGGAATACAAATTAGCAAATAAATATATAAAATGTAATTTTAACTAGTTCAATATATAATATACAGGCTGTTCGGCTTTCAAAGGCCACCATTGGAATCTCAGGAACTATAAGAGATACGACTTCGGAATGGGACATGGAGTGCCCCTTTGGGGGGTCATCTTAGATGTAATTTTGTTTTGTCAAAAATTCTCATAGGTTACTAAAAAATGACGGAAAACTGAATTTGGTCGATATTTTCATTTTGAAATTACTTCTAAACTATCAATAATCGAGAATAATGTTTCAAATAAAAGTTATATATTTTTATTGTCTATCCAGTGGCGTAAAAGTTAATTTTTCTATCGATAAGTTTTCGAGATATAAAACAAACTTACATTTTTTTAAATGGAACGCATATTAGATTTTTACTCTGAAAAAATGCTTATTTTTACCTCCCGCTACCTTTGGTAAGGGAGGTATAGGGATCGTGCTAAAAATTGCATATCGAGATTTTGGTAAATGAGCACGTTTTAAGGTCCCTAGAATCCAATTTTAACATTTTCACGATGATGTCCGTGTGTATGTGTGTGTGGATCCTCCACTCTAACTAAAATACTATCATTCAAAACATTTTGAAATCTTGTATTTTCAACTTTTTCTGTATTGGAAAGAGCCTATTAGATTTTTGTGAAAATCGGATAATCAGAAATGGCACTTTACATGAAGCTCAAAATAGTTTTTCTTCGAAAAATACTTTTAAATGTTATTTTTTCGACATTAATATTATTATAAAAATTAAATATTATTAATTTTTCTATAGATTTGCATTAATACTTTTTCTATATATTTTACTGATAGATTAATAAAATTATCTATAATTTAAATCCCAGAGCCTACGCTTTAAAAAACAAAACGCAGTTATTCAAATGTATGTAACTGACAGATAAATGTCACTATCAAAGAACTAATCATTTCAAAATAATATTAGTAACGTATTAAAAAGGAAAAAGTAAATAGAACAATAGAAAAGGAATTCAATACAGTTTCCAGCATAAGTAAATATGTAGGTATGTATTTAGATTAATAAAAACGAACGATTCACAAAAAAATTTAAGCTAATCCTCATTTTTGGATTAGTGAATTCTATTCTATCCCGGTATTTAGAATTTTATCTTCATTTTATTATAATTCCGGGGGCCAATGGTTAGAGCAACGCCTCATGTCATGAGTGCCCTCGGGGCTCTGGGTTCGAATCCCACTAAGGCATGGATGTGTGTGAATCTGAACCCACTCTGTAATTGGAATTTAATCCTGTTGAGGGGTTTAAAAAATGGTAGTTACTTGGATTAGATTAGACTATATTTTAAGAAATAAACTGCCAAAATTAGAGTAAAATTCGCTAATCCAAAAATAAGAATTAGCTTAATCTTTCTTGAGACTCGGGCTGTAAATGGCGGGAAGTATTGTGTTGGCCACACCAGATTTTTTTCTTTCGATTAGTGTAAAAAATGTGGACCCATGGTCGCCGTTTAGGGGGGCGGGGGGGCAAGGGGGTGTTTGCATCAACCCCCCCCCCCCCTCCCTGGCAATTAAGTTCAATACTTTTTTTTAAGAAACAATTTCAGATTTATTCTATAACGGCCCTAAAGTCGACTCTTTTACAATATATGAATTCTACTTTCTTCTATATTTTGTATACCTATGTCATTAAAGGCTGTATATGAGTATTTAACTTAATATTTATTAGTATGCAAAATGTAATTGCACAAAATAAACATTTCGGATTCGGACATAATGCACGAGCATAAATTGGCGCCTGTCCATGTACGTATTTACTCGCGCGCATGTGCATTCGCCTCGCGTACTTTTACCTAGTTACAGCTTAGCAACAGCAACTAGCATACCCAGATAAATAATATACGCCCTACGACGCACCCTGCCTGTGCCTACGCAAGGTTTTGCGTGGATCTACTTATTTATATTTATTGAATTTGTCTTCAATTTTGTAAGTTTGGGTCAGTTGTATTGTTCTACTTCAACGCCTCAATTTCTAATCTGTCTCAACATAATAGCAAGATATTCGTCGTAACTAGAACCAGTAACAAACAAGTTGCAAGGAGTAGCAATAGATTTGTTGGGTATACAAAAACATATTGAAGATTTAATATCATCATTTAAGGAAGACAGGGAAAATTCGGAAGGATTTTTTGCAAGAATTTTGAAAAGCAGCGTAGATTTAGCTGCGGAATTTGATATTAAAATTAAAGTTTAAAGGATAACAGGTCGACAAACTCACAGAGGAAAGGTTGTAGCAAAGGCGGTAGAACAATATTTTAGAATAACCATTTTCAACCCTTACTTGGACTCTCTGATATCTTTGGAATTACGTTTTTCCCAACATACTAGTGTTGCGTTTTCCATATCTCGTTTACACCCGGTTAACATCAAGAAGCATGCATCCAGATGTCATGAAGAAAATCTCAAAGAAGTATGGCATCGAAAATTTGGAAGCGGAATATTTAACGTTGGTGCACATTTGGAAGGGAAAAGAAGTAGCAGAAAATATGGATTTTGCAAAACTAATTTCAGATGAATGTGAATTTTTTCCCGCTATGAAAATTGCTTTCCAAAATTTTTTGACAATGCCACCAACAACATGTTCAATAGAGCGTTCTTTCTCTACTCCAAGGAGAGTGAAGAATTGTCTTAGGTCTACAATGGAGGAAAATTGGCTGTCCGGATTATAAATATTAAGTGTACATAGAAAGAAGGTGGAAGAAAATAAAGAACAAATAATAGAAAAAGTTATATAAGTTTTTGGCGCAAAACAAAGAAGTATTCGTTTTTTGTTTTCTTAAACTAAAGGTCAATGAAATAAATAGTTATAAAGATGAAAAGTTTGTTTTGTTATTACCTACTACCTAGTAAGAAATATACGGTTATGTACATATTTTGATTTTTTTCAAATATTACTTGGATTTTGAGTTAACAGCGCCCATGTATGGACCATGTGTAGTGACGCACGACAAGGCGAGAGTACTCTCGCATCTTGTCTCGTCTCGTTGCATTTTGCGAGACGAGAACGAGAGCGAGATTGCAATTTAAAATTCGAGGCGAGATCGATATAACAAATGCGAGAAGCGAGAAATCTCGCGAGAGTCTCGCAATAAAAAGTATTTGTAGCTTTGATTCATAAATACAATGAAAAATGCACCGTACAGGGAGTGGAGTCAACGGTAATTCGTGCATAGAATAGGTGAATGTGAAAATTATATGAATAAAGACTAAATCGGTTTTGCATCTAATAGAACTAGTTTTTCTCCAACAATTCAGTCCCTAATTCATCAGACTAAATCGGTTTTGCATCTAATAGAACTAGTTTTTCTCCAACAATTCAATCCCTATTTCATCCCAGTTAAAACTACGGTTAATAAAATTCTTGTCGTCCCTGAAAAATGAAGGATCTTATATTAAGCGTCGGTAGGAGCCAACACGGAGTGATTGGCTACCAGCGGGTTCCTAGTGTAGCGCTTTTTTATGTGTAAATCTTACTTAAATAGTGGCCTACAGTTAATGATAAAGTGTAGAAACTTTTAGTTAGAAAAAATAATTTTTAAATGTTTAATTAGTTTTACTGATGACAGAACGTATTAACAGATGTTCGTATTGAAATAATTTGGTGACTAGAATTTAGTGTTTCGTCTCTTTATTATAGTTATACGACTGTAAATACACGGAAGACGGAACGATTGGTGCAAACTTGTCTTTTGTTGTTCAACTGATATGTAAATACCGAGGTAAATATGTAGTGCGCAAGCGCATATTTTTACAGCGAGACTCTCGCGCGAGAACGAGACGAGACCCAAAAAAAATGTGCGAGAACGAGAGCGAGATCGAGATTGCAGATCCGAAAACGAGACGAGATCGATATTTTATATTTCTCGTCTCGTCTCGCCTCGCGTGCATCACTAACCATGTGTCTTATTCCCAAAATTCCAGCGTAATTCCTATTTTAAAATTACCTACCACAGTTTCTTCTATAAATGGATTTTCGTGTGTCACTTTTCATGCGACAAAAAATATAGTGAAAACATGAATAAATAAATGGATTTAATATTACTTTATCACTCTTGCAAATTTTTCACACTATTCATTACCTAGTGTTTTTCACTGTAATGCGGTGGTTTGATTTTCCAGTCTTTACGATAAATATCGATGGGATGTAATGATAATAGATGATAGGAAAATAGTGAAATATTAGAGGAAAACTGACGCAAGATTTATGACGCGAGGTGTTGTCATATTAAAACTATGAAGTTGACAACATGATTGAAGAATAAAATCATTTCAAAGATTAATGGCATTTTTACAGCTTCAGATATTATAATTTTAAACCGATTACGTTACGTTACGTTACGTCTTCATATACGAGGTATACAGATACAAGATTGATAGATGTGATCTAGATTATTTGTCTTTCAAATAAAAGGAATGAAACTAAATTTTATCAAAACAATAGGATTGTTTAATAACAACGCAAACTTTCAGCAAAATAAGTACCTGTACAAGAATTCAACAAGTAAGTAATAGTTATTTATTATATGAGTGTGGAATGTATCATATTAGTCACGAAAGAAAAAGTTTAGCCACGTAGCCCGCAGGGCGAGTGGCCAATTTTCTTTAGTGACTAATATACATTCCATACGAGTGTAATACAATGTTTTATCCAACACTTTTTTTTAAAAAAGAACTCCTTAAATCATTTCTATGTTTTCATTCATCGTTTGACACTGACAAGACAATTTATATAGTATATAGGTGTATAGATGCTACTTTCAGGTAGCATCTATACACCCAAAAAAAAAAAAAAAATCGTGCGTAGATACTACTTTCAGGTAGCATCTATGCACCCAAAAAAAATTAATCGTGCATAGATGCTACTTTCAGGTAGCATCTATGCACCCCTAAAATTATTTTTTTGAGCTGCATAGATACTACCTGAATTTGGATTGGCTAATAAATTTATGTAACCATGTATTTAGTTTTTTATGCATTACCTATCCAGTTTGCCATGATATTTGTGTCTTATTTGAGTAAATATTTTAACGTAATTACTTATTTATATTTTATTATTTTGAACATTGACTATGTTTACACGTATAACAAAAAAGTACTTTGACTTGACTTTGACTTTCAAAAGGCGACTTTTGCCGTTGTGTAAACACTCTCACCTATTACTTTTCTTCCTAAAGTCAAGTCCAAAATAAAATAGACTTGACTCATATAAGTGACTTTTAAAAATTCGTGTGAACCACTAACAGTGACATCTAGTTTTCATCCACAAATTCCGAGATATTTAATTACACAATTTTGTGTTTTATATCTGAATTTAAAATATTCTCGAATTTTAAAATATTTTATGCAATTATTTTCTACTTCGCATTCAATATTGTTGCTACATAGTTATATTATTTAAAAATATCGCGCTTAAATTTAGTAACTGTAGTTTACTATGCATTTTTTCTATAAATAATTTATTCTTTTTATGATTATATGATAATAGTGAAACAGGTAACTTACATCACACGTATTGTAACCAAACTTTACTTTGATGTTAAAGTCAAAGTTGAGTGAAGGACAAGTAACAAACGTAAAGTGAAGTATATTTGATCTTATGTGTAAACGCACCATTAAATTGACTTTTCATAAGTCGCCTTTTCAAAGTCAAGTCAAAGTATATTTTTCTCATACGTGTAAACGTAGTCACTATCTATAATTTTCAAAAAGAGTAAAATTAGAATGAATTTAATACAATTTTTTCTTAACCCTTTGAAAGTCCATAAGTTTATGATTATCTATATTGAAAACAGCAGCACTGCTTTTTGTTTTTCCTTCTTCCTACTTGATTCATAATCCTGCTTTTCCTCTTTTTCTTCCTTGAAGTAAATGTAGGGCACCGTATATAAGCTCGAATCAACTGCAGTAGGTAGGTCGAAGTAGGAGTCAGAGGTTAAGGATTGGGGTTGAATCTCCGCACCCCTTCCTTACGTGAAAAATGACTTGAATCTAGAAGGTGTTGAGTTGAAACCAGGTGCCAATGTGAAAATATCCACGAGAGAAGATAAAAAGTTTCAGCGAAAAAAATGATTCGCAAAATGAACACATTTATATGAAAGATTCTTCATGTCATTGGATAAATATAATTTCATAGCAACCTCAGACCACTCTCTTCTGAAAATAGACAAAATCGAATTTTGCACTAAAAAAATTGATGTTGCCAGCACACCATCTCTTGCTATTAAATATTATTGCTTCCGGTTTTCGAGTAAAAATTAGCTAAACAAATTAAATTTATATAAATTTCAATTGAATTTTTCTCAATATTTTTGTTATTTAGGATAGGATATAAAATGATTACATGGTTGAATTCACAAAAAAATACTCTATCAAATGGGCCTAAAAAATATGTATCGTCCCATTTAACAAAATATATCTTTGTGTTGTAACTTGAGAACCCACTGATTTTTAAAAAAATATTTTCTTCTGTAATAGGATGTCTCCCTTGCTCTTCTATAAGACTGCCTTATAGTATTTTATTGTATATTTAATAATATAGAAATTATTTGAGGTAGCTCGTTTAGCTGTTACACCCTGTATTTTCTCAAATGTTCGCTCTGTGCATAGAGTCCATTTAAATGGACAAGCTTTTTTGGAAAATCACGCAATCAAAAAAAAATTACGTAGATGTTTTTTAACTCTAATAAATAGATTTCTGTTATTAAAACATTAATAATTAGTGATGCAAGCAGAGCGAGACGAGACGAGAAATATAAAATATCGATCTCGTCTCGTTTTCGGATCTCCAATCTCGATCTCGCTCTCGTTCTCGCACACTTTTTTGGGTCTCGTCTCGTTCTCGCGCGAGAGTCTCGCTGTAAAAATAAGCGCTTGCGCACTACGTATTTACGTCGGTATATACGTATCAGTTGAACTATAAAAGACAAGTTCGCAACAATCGTTCCGTCTTCCGTGTATTCACAGTCGTATATATAACTATAATAAAGAGACGAAACACTAAATTCTAGTCACCAAATTGTTTCAATACAAACATCTGTTAATACATTTTGTCATCAGTAATACTAATTAAACATTAATTTTTTCTTTTTTTTTGTAATCAAAAGTTTCTACACGTTATCATTAACTATATGCCACTATTTAAGTAAGACTTACTCATAAAAAAGCGCTACCCTGGCAATCGATCATTCCGCTTAACTCCGTGTTGGCTCCTATCGACGCTTAATATAAGATCCTTTACTTTTCAGGGACGACAAGAATTTTATTAACCGTAGTTTTAACTGGGATAAATTAGGGGCTGAAATGTTGGAGAAAAACTAGTTCTATTAGATGCAAAACCGATTTAGTCTTTATTTTGCATTTCCTCGCTCTGCAACCGATATCATTCGATTCTAGATGGACTCAAAAAAATATAGTCAATTCATATAATTTTCACATTCACCTGTTCTATGCACGAATTAACGTTGACTCCACTCCCTGTACGGTGCATTTCTCATTGAATTTATGAATCAAAGCTATAAAGTTACAAATACTTTTTGTTGCGAGAGTCTCGCGAGATTTCTCGCTTCTCGCAGTTGTTATATCGATCTCGCCTCGAATTTTAAATTGCAATCTCGCTCTCGTTCTCGTCTCGCATAATGCAACGAGACCAGGGGCTCAATTCTCGAGCATTCGTAATCGCCAAGGTCGTGCGCTTTCGTACGAATAGCGAACAAAATCTGTATAACTGTATTCTCGACTCTTCGTTTCGTTGCGAATTCGTCGAATACTGTTCGTATTGCAGCGAGAGGGTAAAACCATTCGCTTTCGTCTTGTCATTCGCTATTCGCTTTCATATACTTGTGTCTTTTGGACGTTGTTTTTTATCAGTGTAAAAAATAATTAATTTAATAGTAATTTATCCTTAGGAATTGAAGAATTAAATGAAAAAGAATCAAAATCTAATTCGTCGATTTTAGTTACGGTTTTTATACAAAAAAAAAAAAAACCTAGGTGTATACCTACGCCAGTGAATTATATACTTTACACAGATTTCGGTAAATAATTCATATTAGATCTAACTAGCAAAATGCAAAACATCATCAAGGGTTTTTTCATCCATGCTGGACCGCAGAGGTTATTATTTAATAACTAGCAAGAAACCATTTTTTTAATGCTGTTAAACGATAAATAAAAAATGGTTTCGCTTTTGTATTTGTTTCGAATTTCAGTATAGGTTTCGGTTTTGATTCTCCATTTTTTTTCGGTTAACGGTTTCGTCTACCATTTCTGCCTACATTATTTACTTTTTTAGCCTTAAATGAAAAAATCTATGAATTTCTTTAGTAGTAATTTTATTTATAATATAATAAAATTTGTTTATAAACTTTAATAAAGTATGGAATATATCTGAGTCTGTGTATGTAAATGTTCATTAAATTTAGAATTTAGTAGGCAGTTGTTGTTTTTTATATATTCTATGTGTTTTTCATTGGTTATCCCATATTTTACAACTATTCTTAATTAATTCCATGTTAATATAATAAAAGTAAACTTAAAACTCAAACTTCTACCACTCGCAAAATGCCAACAGTGAAATGTGAAGTTGTATCATGCAACGTTGCCAAATATTGTACTTCGTGCAATTCGTGTTCGTACGATACGCGAAGCGAAGAGTAGTCGAGAATACGTTTTAGAGTTACTGTTCGCATTGGAGCTTCGCTTCGCTTTCGCATTCGTGCGAATACGAACGATGTCGAGAAATGAGCCCCAGGCGAGATGCAAGAGTACTCTCGCCTCGTCGTGCATCACTATTAATAATAAACAAAAGACAACTTCATGCACTAATGGGTTAAAACAATCATGCTCATTCATCGAAATCTAGATATGCAATTTTTAGCAAGATACTCCTAACTTATATAATAATTGCAGAAGCTAAGATAATTCTATACTTCTAATGTTCTAATTATAGTGAAAAACATGATTTTTAAACCACTTCCTTGCACCTCGTATCCATTCCATTCTAACAACCCTCCCCTGCAATTACTGTGTTTACCTCCCTCTTTTCCTCATTTCCCCTCTTATCTTTTTATTCTCGGGGGACGGTTCTCTAACATCCCTTAGCGCCCGGAGCCGTCTCCGCGTCCGGACTCGGACCTTCCGCCCTGAAATTGGCTCTCCGGACCATCCGGTGTCTGCTGGACTTCGCCGGAAGCCCGAAGCGACTGAATGGCAATGCAACGTGATGTTGATGATAGCAAGATAGAAATGGCAATGGGAGTGTAGACGTACAGAGTACAGTATAAGAAAAGATGGGATTTGGTGGCGAATAAAAGTGTTACAGTATTTTCAAGAAGATTGTAAATAAAATGTAGCTTCAAGTTTTATTCATGTTTCAATAGTAACTATTCATACGTATGCCAACAAGTATGGCAAAAGTTTTCATATAATATATATTTCTTTATTTTGTATGAAATAAATATTATACAGGGTGTAAATGAAATAAGTACATTAAATTTAACCAGTAATTTAACTCGTCGAGAGCAACAATATTTCTTAATAATTTTATTTCTAAATCTTCTAGTTTTTGAGTTAAAATTCATTAAAGATTTGTTTCAAATTTGATTACTCGCCCATGGAAGCATCGCTGCTGCCCTCTGCTGTCTGAATTAAAATTCGATAAAAACAGCACAATAATTGTCGGTTAATAGTTGCAGCCTTGCAGACATAGTAATTAATAAATGATCAACGGAAAACATATTTATTATTAATAAATTAATAATAATACAATTTTTAAAATAAATAAATTTAAATTTTGGATAACAAAATTGTAAAATTGTGTATTAAACCAGACTTCTAACCAACTGTGAATAGAGGAAGAACAATTAAAATACGTTATTTAATAGTACATTAAAACACAGTATCATAAGGCAATCTGTTAACGTACGAGTCTAAGTTTGGAAAACGAGCCGTTAGGCGAGTTTTACAAAGGACGAGTGCGTTAACAGGCATTATGATACACGGTTTTTATACTATTTTTACCTTCCGTTACCTTTAGGTAAGGAAGGTATTGTGTTTGGTCAAAAAATTCGGTGGTGAGTTTTTAATGAATAAGCACGTTTTAGGGTCCATAGAATATGATTTTACTATTTTTACGATGATGTGTGTGTGTGTGTGGATGTGTGTGTGTGTGTGTGTGTGTGTGTGTGTGTGGATGTGTGTGTGTGTGTGTGTGTGTGTGTGTGTGTGTGTGTAATAAAATTTTCGTCTGCGATAACTCTAATATTACAATTCCAAAAATTATAATTCTTTCGCATTCCTCTTCGTTGCATCCGTATGAAGAGCTGAAGATTTTGGTTATAATTGGTCAACCGGAAGTACCCTTATTTGAAGATTTTAACAGTATTTCTTGAAAAAACGATGTTAAATATCATTTTTTCACATTTAATGTTATTATAAATATTAAAGAACATTGTATTCTCTATACGATTTGACTGCATTTTATACTTCATATTAAATGGATATAGAGTTATAAAATTATAAAGAAATTAAATTTCATAAATTAGCCAGCTATGCTAGAAACAGCTATTATATTAAGAAAATTCAGATTGAAAGATGTCAGTGTCAAGTGCAATTGACATAATCGTAATATATTTGTGTTAGAATCTACCGACTGTGTTCGAAAACACGAGTGGTAAAAAGTTACCGTATTCGATAATTGTTCATTATCTACCAGATCCATCTACCGGATTCATGAAGAATCTAATATCAAAAAAAGGTAGTGATGCAAAGCGAAGCGTGCGCGGTAAAAGTGGAAATGTGTTCAAAGTAGGACTCTGCTCATTTTGTTAACTACGTCAAATTTCTAACCTGTTTTAAATTTACAAATTTTTTCATAGGTTATGGATCTACCCTGTTTACCACTTGCGTTCTTAAAATATCGATTCCGGTAGCTATAACCTGATAAAAAGCTGTTTACAGGTAACAGTTCACAGGTAGAATTTTCGTAAATACCTCATATAACTGACGGAAGGTAATGTGCTGGCCACATCAGATTTTTTCTATTGAGGTAATTTTACAATTAGATTTTTTTTAAAGGATTTGTCAAAAACTATGTCTTGATTTTTTTGTCAGTTATGTTGGTAACGCTTTCCGCTAACATTTGAAATTTCACATTTTGACAGTTTGTGTATTGTGTGATTCTGACTGATTGTTTACATTAAAACATTGTATCAAGCATTATTATGGAATTGGAAAACCAACACTTACAATGTACTCCACCGGTTTATTAATGAACCACCTGATTTGACATATCTTTTAATAAAGGTAAATTTATTAAATAACGAATCGGGATCGCTGGTTCATGTTAGTTATCATAAATAAAACTCTTGAAAGAATGAAATACATTAATGAACAATTTATTGATCTACACTTTTACATTACACCATTTTGTCAACACATCCACTCCTCAGTTACAGACATAACAGCAACAGCTGTTCTTCCATTCTTCAATACAAAACATATGTTGTATTTGTATATGGCACATTTGAAAATTTAATATTCGACAGTCCGCCTCGACGTGGAACTGGAAATCATGGATCGTAAAATTTTCATATTTGCTTGCAAGTAGCCACAAATTGAGTTGACAGTGTCAACATTTCAAGTAACGTGCACCAAAAATTTCAAAACCTGCCTGATATAACAATACAATCAGCTGAAAATTGCAATATTACCATAAAATTAAATTGTAATAAATAAAACTTACCGTTTAAATTGTTTTGACAAAGCAAATCTGAGCGCATTGTTTCTTGTTTCATAATTTTTTAGTTGAAAGATTTTAACTTCACAGATTCTTCTTTCTGAACTAACGCAGATATAGCTATAAATTTCTCTTCTTTCTAGACCTATCACCTGGAGATAAGATAAAAATCAATAATTAGAAGTAATATTTCAACATAAAAAACTTACCATTTTGAGGTTATATGTAATTCATTTGTCATGACTACCACCTCTAGAATACGAAAGGCACCAAAAACAGTACGTTTATAGATCTTCTAAACGTCGTGTTTTCAGTGATAAACAGTGCTTTTATAGAAGAACACCGAAATAGAAAAAAAATGTAAGTACAAACTCTTGTCCATTTAAACGAGGTATATGAGTACCAATTAGTCGTTCATTTATTGTTCCCGCCCAAACATTTTTTTAATGAAAATTTTTTCAGCATTTTCTTCTGTCGAGATGTGTATTGTGCACAATAAATACACCTTTCTAAGTAAATTCAGTCTCATTAATGAACAATATAAGCCATTCGCAACACTGAAGTCTGCTATGTGCTGAAAACATTTAACTTTTTGCGCAAGTAATGGATATAACTGTTGCTTTTTAAAAAAAATATCATATGTGACACTCTGTACTGTGATAATTTCGAAGATGTACAAGATTTACAAATGTGCGAATATTAGGAACATAATTTGGTAAATTATTTACTATTTTAACGAAATGATATTTAAAAAGCTTACTTTTTTATCAATCGTAGAATAATAAATAACTAACCCGAAAATAATTAATTAAGAACAATTTTGATAACTTAATTTATACATATGGAATAAAAATAAACAAATAATGATATGTAATTAATTATTTCATTTATTTCTTAATAATTTTCAAGTAAAGTAAAAAATAGTAAAAATCAATCAAAAACAAGATATTACTAAAATTTCTACTATTTTTTGGAAGTTATGTATTTTTTTATAAAATGGACATGAAATCAATTTTTGCAAGAATTAATCCCTTATTTTTACAACGTTCAAGATATCAATGTACGTACTCGTATTATTTTTTCTTTTGACTATTTCACTCATAAATATATAAACCAATCCAAATCCAGGATTCTACCTAGTTACCAAGTTTCATTTCGACAAAACACCGTCACAAAAATATTTTCGCACCCTTTAAGCCAATAAGATGTCGTATTTTTTACTCGAGCCTGTTGCCAATTTATCTCGAGACATTGATCAAAAATCACTCGTTTGACAACTCGTGATTTTTTGTCAATATCACTCAATAAATTGCTAGGCAACCGGCTCTCGTAACAATCTGAAAAATTTTCCGGCAAAAATTTACCACTTATGATATTATATATGACAAATTTCTGTTTATAATATATACCAAACCCCATGAATGGAAATTCTGCAAATATTATAGTCATATTTTTAACATTGTTCGTGGTACACAACGAATTGTTATTATCAAACTTATATCATTGAAATACAAATAAAATTGTCATTGAAACAAGTTTAATTCCAACTCTTTTCCCCCAAGTTGCCACGAAAACTAATATAAAAATAATAGTGATCTCGCAAAGTAGTTTTCTCTATATTACTTTCCAAGTTTTGATGAAATTAGAAACTTGATATGATATTCGAAAACAAGTCCCCCAATTTATACATCCCGCGTGTGTGTCTGAGGCGTAAAACTGGCGTTATCCAGCGTGATCCTGGCGTTATCCAGGCAGGATCCAGGTCCTGGATATGTCGCGGACGTGCTTGCACTGACCCATAAACTTCCGCGGTAATGGCCTGTTCACAACGCGCATAACACGTCCAATTCCACACTTGCCTACCTTACAATCCAACTCATTAACCAAACTTTGAATTTATATTACCTTCAAATGCACGGAGTCACATTACGATGTTATGAGGGCGAAAAACCGAATTAGGAAAGTTATATAGCTGAAGGGATACGCCAAATTTTAATAAGTTTCAAAAACAAATTATTGAAATGACAATTATTACTCGGATGCTATGATGGTTGAGAACGTTAATACGTTCACTGTGGATATTTTTTTACAATAGTGCGATTATACATACACGATCGGACGCTAATTTAGCAAGTCCATTTCTAGGGTGATGGTATTGCTCGAAATAAGTTTTTGAAACGAAAACAAATTGGGTGAAACCGTGGATACAAAGACATTGCCAACAGTCAAAAACGTCACAAATATTTTACCGTGTTTGATCAAAAATTATTATGTATAAATTATATAATAAATAACTATAAATATTTGTATTGATAGTGCAAAACAAGTTTTAGGTATGTGTTTAAAAATTACAAGTCGAAATGTCTTAATATTCATTTTATAATAGGGGATTCCACTATTTTTTAAATTATAATTTCATCAGAAAGTATAAGTAAAACTAAGACTATTGGTGAAAATCCGGTGAAAAAATTCCTATTAATAAGCGAGTTATTGTCCCCCGAAGTTTTAAAATATAGATGTGACGTCACGAATATAAGTTTTTATATAAAACTGTTTTCTTCGTGGATCTAAAATGTTCTTAAAATGTATGCTATTTTTAAATTATATTTATAAAAAACAAATTAATATTATAACACTGTTCAAGTCTACATGCTTTATAATTGCAAGTGTATCAAAATTATTAAGTTTAATGCAATAAATTTATATTCAAATAAAAACTGTTTGAGAATTGCAGTACTGAACTGGTAGCCACGTATCCCCTATTTGAATTTGTCTATTTCCATTGGTAGTAGACTTCACCCCCTAACTCGGTATTCGTTATATATTTATAGGTCGTCTTTGAGTCTCCAATCAAAATAATAAATATGGATTTCATATGAGTGACGAGCTGCTAAAACAAAAAACCCCCTTATTTCCGAAGTATTTCAATTATATCATTTTATTTCTTTATTAATATTCATTATTAAGCATCTACTTTGACTATTTTTTACTAATTTCTCTTAATTCGATTGAGCTGTAATCCCCTATTCACCTAGTCATTTTGAAAACAACTATAGACGTTTTTTAAAAAGTCGATGTTTACAATCTACCACCGACATATGCACGCGGTACTACGTATTTAAAATATGTTCACTTCTTTAGTTAGATTACAGTTCTTGTTTTGTTCTTTCTTGAACTTTAAAGTAATGAAATAAATTACTTGCGCGATTTTAATTGGTTTTTGTTTTTGTTTCAGGTAAAGAACTTCTCCACTTGAAGTACGTAGAGAGATTAGCAGAACCGTACGTAACACATTCATTTAGCGTTAAGAGTTGTTGTTTTATTTCGTTCGCAAAATTGCAATTAGCAACGCTGATGACATATGTAGTTCGCATCAGCAACAGCAAGGAACAGGAAGTCCTCAGATTTTCAATTTCACCAATTAGTAGCAATGGGATTGGAAAGAAAAAGAAATAAAAACTTACCGATTTTACAGCGACGACGAAGCGGTAATTGTACGAGAGGATAAGGCGCATTTGTTATTCTTGTTGGAGCTGAAACAAAAACGGATTTAATATTTATACGATTGTTGCAAGAAGTTTATGTTCTAGATTGTACAAAATAGATACCTGCACTTCAAGCCAAATGTTTTTGTGTATTTTGTGAATTAGAAATATTATATATTTTGTTAAAAAGAAATACAAAACTTTGTTTGTAATAAAGGCAAGAAATACTTTTTTACTAACTTTAAATGAATTTTGATTTGATCTACTTTTTATTTTAATTATGCTTAATTGCACCAACAAGAATTAAATTTCAAGCTGGGCTTAAACAAAATTATACAAATCGAACTATTGACAATCAATTTAAGCCAAGTTTAATATTTAAGTTATCTGTAATATACAAGAGTCACGCTAGAATTATTAATAAAAAAATCTGATGTGGACACCACACGACTTCCTTGTACGCAAGACTAATATGAAGTATAGACTCACTCAATTATAAAATTGCACGTATTTGACGTAATGGACCTTTCCAATTTAAGGGCTATCTTTTTCTATCGCTGCAAATAGTAAGAAAATGGCGCGAACAACTGCCAGTTGGGCTGTCAAACGAAACGTCAAAAATATTGCAGTCATTAAAATACCTGTATTGTTAGTGAAAATTTGCATCGTTAGACATTTTACCTTCAATAAAAGCTTTTGTAACTTATTTCGATAAGATTTTTTTAAAGTTATCTTACATTTTACGTCTAATTTTTTTAGAATCAAACGTCATAGATCTCAGTTGTTCTTACTATGCGCAGATCCCCATTGCGCATATCTTCTATCTCTTTAAATTTGAAAGGTCCATTTGACATTAGCATCTATTTTTTATTTTTTTGTTATTTTTTGTCCTAATCCATAGCAAGCTTCATTACAAAAACCAAAAAGTATGTAGGTAAGTTTTAAATTTACATATCTCGCTTATACAAAGGGCTAATTTAATAATACTTGATGTGCTAGACGAATGAATGAAACCATTTTATTCAAGAAAAACTGTTAGCAACTTCAGGTAATATATTACTTCCGGTTAGCCTGTTTTAACCAAAATCTGCTATGTTATTTCAATTGATATAAAAGTCTTATATACTAAATTTGAAAAGTTTTGAATTACATTTTAATATAGTTTTTCATTAAAATCTATTATAGGCTTCAAATAAAGTACCATTTCTGGAAATTATGTAATGATCAAAAAGGGAGGTGCACAACTAGATGTTATATAAGTCCTAAATACAAAATTTCAACTTTCTACGGCTTACCGTTTTTGAGTTATGCGAGATACGTACGCACGTACGTACAGACTTCACGACGAAATTAGTCAGAATGGATTCAGGGATGGCCAAAATGGATATTTCCGTTGAAATCTGGAAACCGAAATTTTTCGCGAATACAATACTTCCTTTACTTTGTACAAGGAAATAAAAAAATAAAGTTCACACTGGAAAACAAAATTTGTAATATCATTTTAAATACTTATTTATGTTTTATTTGCAATGAAGTTGTATTTTTGTGATGCTGTGAGACGCTACAGGGAGTTTTATCCAGACAAAATAGTGAAAACTTTGAATATTTGTTATAACTATTTTTGTCTTAATAAAAAATGTTTTATCCATACTCCGCCTCTGACTTCAAATCTTCAAAAATGACAAATGTTGTTGTTTTGCCTCAAACTACTGTGATTTTAAATTATTCTTTATTCAAATAAATTCTTATTGGTCCACTTTGAAATACTTGTATAGCTGAGCTGAGTGACAAGCAGTTGCATAGATAGTGAGTTTAGCAGTATAGCAGTATCGTGGTAAGCGTATCCAGTATAGTGTCGAGTGGAGTACTCGGGATGTTACTGGTATACTGGGATAGCTGTGGAATTGAATACTCGGTAGTGTTGACGAGAGTTGGAGTGGATACTCGGCATTGGTGTTGAAGAGTTGCGGCATACGAAGAGTTGGTGATACTGGATCGGACAATTGAATGTGATATAAATAGATAGTGGAATAAATAGTGATATAAATAACAGTCTACAAGAGTCTGCAACAGACCGACATTCTATGATTGGAACGCGCAGTAAAATAAATGAACTGTTAGTTAATTAAAAGTACGAGAGTACGGTAAAATAAAAAAGAATTGATGAAAGTTTCTACAACCGGATATAAAGCTGTTATAATTAATAACAATTTAAAAATTACCCCTTATCTAAGTGAAAATAAAAACTATCTACGTATTAAGAAAAGAGTGTTCTCATTTTCCTTTGCAACTTTTTGGGAGAAACCGTATTAATAGGCAAGAGGGTAGAAATTAGCATTATTGAACATGTTAACTATGCCAGGGGTCCTAATAACCATTTTAGAACCTTCGCATAATAGACGTATTGAGTAATGTTAACCGCTCGCCTGAGATATACTTTATATGTTGACTAATCCAAATTTTTGTTTACTCCCTTAATACGGTTTAACGAAAAGTTTTACTAATGAAGGTAAGAACCTCGTTTTCGAAATACGTATTTAGTTTTATTTTCATTTAATTTTAAGGTTTTAAGATTAATCTACAGACTCAAGCTCAGGTGAATGCGGTTACCACCTAAATGAATTAGTGCTTTGGAGCACTGTGTGCCATTGATCGACTATGTATGACTTAGCAGTTAACCAATATTCACGCCTGGTAGCCATTGCTAGGTGTACCAGTCTGCTTTGCACAGATCTCAGTATTTGATAAACCCACACGAGGATTCCATTCTATTGTATAGAGTACATCACAGGACTGAGGAGAACATTGCCGGTTACAGGACGTTCCAATTAACGCACCCTGCATGGGGGTTGTGAGATCTATAAGAGATACGAAGTCGAAATTAGGCAAAAATACGCCATTAGGATACACGTTTTTACTATTTTTACGATAAAGTGTGTGTGTGTGTGTGACAATTTTTTTCGTCCACGATAACTCTTACAACAAACTTCCAAATATATCTATTTTCCGTATTAAAGCTTTCTGTATTCATATAACGAGTTGATTAGATTTTGGGTAAAATTGGATAACCGGAAGTGATACTTTGCTTGAAGCCCATAACAGTTTTTAATTAAAACTATAATCCAAAACTTTTCAATTTTAGTATTTAAGACTTTTATATCATGGGAAACAACATATTAGATTTTGGCTAAAATTAATCAACCAGAAGTGATACTTTACTTGAAGCTCTGAACAGATTCTCGTGAAAAATATATTATGATACACTCCAAAACTTGTCAAATTTTGTATTTACGACTTTTATATGGAGGAGAACAACATATTAGATTTTGGATACAATTGATAAACCGGAAGTGATACTTTATTTGAAGCTCTGAACAGATTTTCGTGAAAAATATATTGATACAATCGAAAACTTTTCAAATTTGGTATTTAAGACTTTTATGTTAATATGTATGACATGTTAGATTTTTTCTAAAATTGATAAATTGATAGTGATACTTTACTTGAAACTCTGAAGAGATTTTTGTGAAAAATATATTATGATATATTCTAAAACTTGTCAAATTTAGTATTTAAGACTTTTATAAAACGGAAAGCAACATATTATATTTCGGCTAAAATTGATAAATCGGAAGTGATACTTTATTTGAAGCTCTGAACAGATTTTCGTGAAAAATAAATTAAATAAACCGAAATTTTAATTGTAAAATTGTGAAGAAACTGTGTAAAAACTAAAAAATGTAAAAACAGTTTTTTATACAACTTTTAATTCTGTACAACTTTGCCGTAACACGAACAGGAGAGCAAGAAATTGCAAGAAACTAAAATCCCATGTTAAATCCGTATATGTTCCCATCTTAGCGTCAACACTTGAATATTAAACATCTATTTTACAGAAATGATTCATATAAAGGATGCCTGTTTTCGACCCTCGTTATTGGGATTTTGGTTATTATATGAGATGAAGTCGGTAAAATTAAGTCAAAGTTGCTCCGTTAGTGTACCAGTCGTATTTAACCCGAAAATGCACGTCACCAGATAAATACAAAAATCCAAATATATGTGTATAGCGTTATTCCGAGAGGGAGCTTGCCGGGTGAGATGACTCTTACGCCAAAATCTAAATAATAGTAGAAAGAAACGATGTGTTTATTATTCTTTGGATATTGGCAAAACAGTCATCTCACCCGGTAAGCCATCTCTCCCGGAATTACTTGTTTTTCCTTTGCATGTAACTTCTAAATATTACATAGTATTGAATTTTGGTTGCACTTCATTAGAAAACTTTTTCATACATTTTCGAACGATGATCATTCTTATGATTTATTGCATATAGAAACAAAATCAATCCTTACGAATTTATGAGAGCCAACTACACACAACAAGATTAGTTTATAATATATGTATCTATTATTTATTCCCAGTTTAAAGTTAACATTTAGAATTTTTCCTAATTCTAACTTAGTTTTAGTTTTTAATGCAAATACTCCACATTGATGCATGAAAGAAAAAAGATAAGAAAGCAGGCCAATATTAAAAAATTGAAAGTAACGCTGTGTTGGGGTGTTTCAAAGTGTAAAACTGTGTTTGGGCGTTTAAATTTCGAATTGGAAAAACATATTTAACATCATTTTTCATTTGCTTTTTATAAAGGTATAATAAGAGTATGTATTAAATTTGAAGAATTACACGTGATTTTCTGGATAAACCTAACTTTTTTTTATTTTTTAAAAATTTCAACCCCCCCCCCCCCTTGTGTTGGCGCCCTTCAGCCTCGCTTACCTCGCTTACCACCTAGCGCCGACCCTGGTCGCCATTAAATTTATAAGTTAAATGAAATAAATGTCTAATACTTAAAAAAAATTATTACGTGTACGCTTTTGCTTCGTACATACAACTGAACGAATACAATATTTTTCTTAGTAGAATTTTACTACAACAAATTTTCTCCTGGCATACTTTTAAAGTTAGCTTCCATATTTACTATACTCGAAGCACGCTGATTATAATACATCTTCATACAAGTTTATTCCTGTGTCGCATGAAAGGACGCCCGTCGTCCTTTGAAACGTCTAAACACTCTTTTTATCCTAGCGCAGAAATACACTTGTTTGTTTAGTAGAAACGATGTTTAATATGTAAGCGACTTTATGTAGGACTCTCTTTATTTTTGGATCCTTTCACCAAAGGATAATTTCAGATAGTGCAGATGGTGATGACACTGCTGCATTATCATAAGTTGCTCGAGGAGAATTTTTTGCTTACAGGTCATTGGTTTTTAATTACATATTATTATTTGAATTAGAGATTTTGACACTAATTCTAAGAAATGTTTTCGTAGATTTGATTTCTACCTGGCTATCCTTGGTAAAGGAGATATAGATATCGTTCTAAAAATCACGTATCGGAATTTTAGAAAATTTAAGGTTACTAAAATCTGATATTAACATTGTACCTATAGTCACCGTCAAATAAGCATGGACTCATTCAAATTTCACAAATATATAGAAGTTGTAACCAAATAATAACCAGAGAATACTTTGTTTAGTTTTGACGCTATACTCATCTAATTTGGCAATATGCGAACTTCACCTCTAAATCGGACTTCAACATTTGCACCTTTTCACTAAACTTTAACAAAAAATTCATGAAGATTTTAAATTAACAAAATTCATGATGATCTTTAAATAAAAAAATCACAGAGCCTGAGCGTGTCAAAAAGCATATTCAATATGCAGCTGTCAAACTGTATTTCAGATAAGAATAGACTTGGTGGCGCTGCAGAGCCTGTTTTATACATATAAAATTCATGAATTAGTTTTGTTTCGTGCATAATATACTTAACAGCCCAGAACATCAAAATTTGATCATTTTTAATTCTTTAGTAAATAAACAGCTACTTAACTTAAAAATTGTTAAATAGATTATAAAGTCAAAATGGAATAAATAATATACCTGCTTACATATCGCTATTGTAAACTGGGTTTGCGTTTAGCCCAATCAGAAAGCTGGAATCGTAAGCCCTATCTTACTGCTGAGTCTATTCTTATCTGAATTGCAGTATACACGTCCAATACGGCATATAAGGCACGAGCAGACACGTGATTCGAGCGACCTTGAAGTGCTTGGGATCAGCTGATTTGCGTGACACTTTGACAAGAACAATATCACTCTGAGTACAATATTTTTACTTATTTTAATTTGAAACTGTTCAAAAGTTAGTATTCTTAATTTCATGTATATAAATAATAATTTTTTAGTTTTTCAAAATTAAAATAAGTCAAGACATTGTTTTTGTCAAAGTGATATTGTTCTTGTCAAAGTAACACGCGTGTACAAATTAGCTGATTCCAAGCACTTTAAGGTCGCTCGATTCACGTGTCTGCTCACGCCCTATATGGATGAATGAGCTCAATAACAAAAGCGGATAATGCGCGAAATTCAAAAATTCTCGTAAATTTTTAATTAAACCTCCCATTGGCAGCACCGGATTACCTTTGAACGCGCCCCTAGGCAATAATTTACTTGCGCCCCCAACCCCTCCTCCTACTTACCCATATATTAGTGAATAAAATAATAAATGGCAATTAAAACAAACATTTTTTTATTGTGAAAAGTTTAATAATGATTTTTCTTGATTTTTTGCTTGCGAATTTGGCAATGGACCTTTCCAATTTAAAGAGATAGAAGATATGCGCAATGGGAATCTGCGCATAGTAAGAACAACTGAGATCTATGACGTTTGATTCTAAAACATTTAGACGTAAAATGAGAGAATATCTCGGATAACTTTAAAAAATCTTATCGAAATAAGTTACAAAAGCTTTTATTGAAGGTAAAATGTCTAACGATGCAAATTTACACTGAGAATACAGGTATTTTAATGACTGCAATATTTTTGACGTTTCGTTTGACAGCTCAACTGGCAGTTGTTCGCGCCATTTTCTTACTATTTGCAGCGATAGAAAGAGATAGCCCTTAAATTGGAAAGGTCCATTACATTATCGAAATTCAGAGCGTTGGTTATTGGACTGTTTACAGACAGAACTGCCAAATTAGTAAGTCCTTCCCTACTAATACAATTTCTTAAATATGTCTTTGTTCTCTTTAATGTAGAAAATGACCTCTCACCAGTTGCATTTGTACTTGACAGTGTTAAAAATATTCTACAAGCAATTTCTACGTTAGGAAACTCGATTGGGTTTTGTAAATTTCAGGCACAAAACACAAAGCTATTAGTAACAATATAACATTGAATATTAAACGAAATTTTGTAATGTTTCCAAAATTCTAAAGCGCCCCCTTGCGTTGCGGCGCCTCTAGGCAGTTGCCTAGTGGATAATCCAGCCCTGCCTATTGGTGGTTGTGGTCATTCATATTCATATTTATTTGAACATTAGTACAATTACAAATTGTAAGGCAAGTCAAAAGTTATACAGAAAAAATAAATTAATGTTACATTAATAATAATGAATTACAAGTGTCTGCATCAGCAATGGCGGTCAGATATTCATCTAGACCATAAAAACATTGTTTTAAGTTTAAAAACATTATAATTTAATGACTTAATTGATGCTGGTAAGGCGTTATATAAATTAATATTTAAAGAATTTCTCTGAGATCGATCTAATCTAAATCTGGGTAGGGAAGACCGGTGTCAATTGTTACAAATTTTAAATTTTTATTTTTCACGAGTTAACGTTCATTTCGAAATTTTGAAATTACCTATATGAGAACCTACCCACCTCAGTGAATAATATTTTGAATTTTAGTCAGGCATTACAAATGTTACAATTGACACCTAACAGGGCCAGTGTTAATTGTAACAAATTTTAACAATGATGTAATAAGATAAAATAACAGATAAAAGAAGAAATTATTGAAAAAATAAACATTTATTTATTACCTCAGAAAATACAAACTTCAGATGACTCAACTAAAAGCAAACAAAATACATATTCTGTTGGTGATATGGACCATTTTGATCAATGCCTTTAGTCGCTAACGAAATTGCAGTTTAAGTAAACATAAAATAGGTCTTTTTTCGTATAATTTAACTTGCCCGGTGCCCAGATTTTACATTTTCGCCACTGCAACCAATCTCCTGTGCTCAAAAATTATGGGCCAATATATATATATCAGAGAGTTTCCTCATCGGAGCCTTCTGAAGAGTAATCTGCGACTGTTACTTTCGGAACTGTTTTTCGTTTTTTGCTATTCTTCTTTTATGTTTTCGATAGCAATGATTTTTTTCTTGTAATTTTTATCATGATCAATACTGTACTTAATTATTAAACACGTTACAATCGACACCGTGGCATGTGTTAGAACTGACACCGCTTAACTTATAAAGATATTATTTGCTTTTTTGTATTTATTAGGTAATAATTCGAAATGTTTTTTTAATGAAAAATAAAAGCAGATATAACTCACAAACTGATCCTTAACTTGAACTATTTCCGAGCAGAGCACTTATAGTATTTTAGAAACAATGTGTGTCACTAGCTGTATTTACTTTTTTGTCGATTTACAAACAAACGCCGTATTTGCGCGTATGTACTTACACTAAATACCAAAGAGCTCTTTCTGCTTCAATCTGCAAGCGAGTTTTAATCTACTTCGAAAAGATGGCCCTGTTACCGACTCTTGTTACATTTGACACCTGTTAAAATTGACACCGGTCTCCCCTACTTGAATTAAATTAGCATTTCGATTTCTAGTATAGTAGTTATGATAGTTAGAAACTGACGGTAAATTGTGAGCGTTAATAGGAATTTCTAACAAAGTAAAATATATAAATAAGCAAGGCACCATAAAAGATTTGAATGTCCGTGAAATAACGTTTGGTAAACATATACGCTCTCTATGACTACGTTTATCTCGATAATTCAAGCGGCCTCAAGTATATTATGACTTCAAAAATCCTACTGGTTTATCTCAGCGGATTGAAAATATGATTGAGTTATTTTCAATCTTCTTTAAATTCATATCGACGAAAAAAAGATAGTTAAATACTCGATTATGCAGACAGACAGGGAGAGGTATATAATCTAATTTCAGGCTGGATATATAACCCCAAAGTCTAAAAATTGTCATGTTGTTATTTGTCTTCTCTTTCCAACATTAAAAAATATTTGTTTCTTCATCACTCCTAATATTTCGCTTTTCGACAATTTTACTAAGTTTTATGTCGCGACTTTTATAAAATGAAGTAAAATGCAACAACTAACAAAAGATATGAATTTAGTAACACTGCAACATATTGCGGATGTGCGCATGCGTAGTTACATTATTTGAAGCTTCACTGTTTATTTCGACAGAAGTCAAGCCGCTTCATAAATACAAGCCTGTTATTTTATAGGCTTGACTTGACACTTTCAAGCGGCTTGAAATATTAATCTCGATTGTTTATTTCGAAGATTGAAAAGGAATTTACTAAATTCAAGAGGCTTCAAACGTCGAGATAAACGTAGTCTATGTTAAAATATATCTCCATTTCCGAAATTTGCGTACAGCGAATTAGAACACACAACAAAGCGTGAAAACTGTGATGCTTTGTAATAACAATGACGAATGCTGTACCTATTATAATTTTCAACGAGCGAGTTTGTTATAGTAATGAAGTTATTAATACAAACTAAAACTCGCACACACAATAAAACGAATTCTTTTGAAACAGTGTTTGCCTTGTTTTCATTTAAAATCCTCGTACAATTTTTTCCATGGGTAAATTAATTTTGATTAGCTAGGTTTACATAGTATTCTTGCTGTAATGAAAATAATTCCCGTCACTTTTGATATAAAAGTGGAAATAATTTTTCATTTGAATATAAATCACAAATTATGATCCTGTGAAAGAAATAACGAGTGTTTTGGTAATTACTTTTTATTTTCATTTGTCGCAGAATAAATGTTTGCTGAGCGCAATGCAAACAAATATAAATATCCATCTCCGCTTCATTAAAATGCAAAAACTCTAATTACAATTTTTTATACACATTTTTACTCTCTTATACGATTCGCAGAATTGAAATTTTTACCTAAATAGAGCAAATTCACTGCATTTGCTGTAATTATAACGCGGCAATTCAGTTTGCAATTGCAATCATATATTATTTATTCAAATATTAATATCGTTATGTGTGCATACATAAATGTATAAACGTATCATGCGTTTCTAACTAATACACATATTTAGATAATATATGCTCAGTTGTTTAAAACGATTTCGGCTGATGGCACAGTTAACTACATATTATAACAATGTTGCATTATCAAAAATATATTGGGGTGCAAACGTTAAAGTTAACAACGTGATTATTGCTTTTTCAAATGAACTAAAGTTTTCTCATCGCAAATAGGAATACGTAAATTTTAGGGTGTACCTATTAATTTATTTTGCGTTCATAATGAAGTCATTACGATACGCAATTGCGTATCGTAATGACCTTTATTTCGATACGCAATTTTTTGTTTTAGACGGTTGGTACTAGATGACGTTTCTTTAATCCATTTTTACCTAATTTATTTTTAGTTAATTGACAATTCATTTTAATAATATAATGTCGAAATTATTATTATTATTTTTTTTATTTAGGGAAGATTATTTACATGAAAATGTACAAATGGTTACAAATATAATCACAAATTGAGTAAGTAAATGTCATTGTAGAAGGCGCAAAATATAAAAAATAATATAAAGAACTCATTTTATAAGAATTTCTTTCGCACTTGTCAATTAGAAAACTCGCTAAAGCTCGTTTTCTAAATTTTGACGCGTGCGAAAAAAACATGTCTTATAAAACACGTTCTTTAATATACTATTTTGTGACTCCCTCCGATATAGGTAACTAGTTTTTCCTACGTCCGTTTTCAAATTAGGTTTTTTATATTTTGCGTTCGTAATGAAGTCAATACGATACCCAATTGCGTATAGAAAGAGCCTTCGCTTCGATACGCAATTTTTTATTCAAATAATTGTATAAATATCAATCCAATATTACCAACTACAACATTTCACATACAAATATCCCTAAATCAACTCGATTTAATATAGCAGTTTTCTAAAATATAAAAGAAGCTAAATATAAAAAATAGTATAAAGTACTTATTTTACTTTTTCGCCTCGTTCTTAAATATTCTATTTCCTATTTTGAATAATTTTAGTTGATTTTCGTATCATAACAGTAGTACTACTGAGAATGTCCATGTTTACATTGAATTTAAAATCGATCAAATATCGATCATGTCCCTGTCACTTGATTGTCAGTGATTGTCAACTCATCTGATCCAGGCACGAGTGACTTAAATTAATATAAATAATTGTAAATAAATAAATAAGTAGTTATGTATTATTGTTTTGTAAAAAATATATAGAACTGTCAATTTGCTGTCAATAAAATTATCAATAGGTACGTTCAATAAGCCCAGCAAAACAAGCAACCGGAAGTAAAATTTGTTGAACGACTTTGCTAGCTAGCATTTGCTTGATTTGCTCGCAAGCAATCCAAACCACAAATTTCTCGCTTGTCTTGCTAAGTGTCAAATATAATGGTGGGAAATATAAATTATACATACATGAAGTTAACTGGACTGTTTATATTTCTTTATATGGTGTGTGTTTTTCAACTACATATTAAAAAAGCTGAGTTGTCTTGTGCTACAGAATTACTGCAGTGCCCAATTACCCGATAGGCTGACTAGGCTGCAGCCTAGGGCGCACAGATTTTGAGGGCGCACAATTTTCTTATTTTATTATAGTTTTTGGGGCGTTTTGATTTGCTTAAAGCTAAGACGACCTAAACCAGGCCCTGAGTATTATTGGTTTGTTTTAGTAAGTATTACACGATAATTCATCTGCATGTATTGTATACAGTAGTTATGCAACATGCATTGCATTTTCTAGAATAAATTAGTACGCCATGTAAACATAGTAATAAGTGACGTCATTATCTAGTAATATTTATTGATGACGTGCGTCTTCTGCTTGTTCAATTTTAGTATAGAAACGTATAGAATAAAACTTGGTAGGTTCTAAATATGTAAATTTACCTTTGGAATCATGTTGACATTCATCACTTTGGTCCATTATCTTTTGCTGCATATTTATTTCCCTCCAGATCGTTGTTTCTATTTGCCTGACACATTCATCCACTATATGAATATTCATATTCAATAGTGAAACATAACATTGAGAGACGGGTAGGTGGTAGGTGATGCCACGTACCGTGTACGCGTATATAATGTTCCACACTACTCCAGGTATGGAGTTGTTAGTTGTTACACGACGGTTAATACGCCAGGTAAATATTGCCTCACTCATGGAATTCTATTAGCGGCAGCTCCTACATAATAGCGGGATGATGGCATATCATGTCAGAGACAGCAGGAATAGGAATTACAAGCAGGAAGAATAGATCAAGGTAACGAACTTGGAACCCGTAGAATAGCATGCAACATCAGCGGAATTTTAGGGAACTAAATTAATGGCGGCTAGTAGGACATGTCAAATTATGTAAACCTCAAAAATCATCGTTTCGTTTATCATAAATAGATATTCTCACGCTTAGATCTTATAATAAAAATAAGGGAATTAAAGAAAATGAACATAATATACAACACAAAGTGCTGAGTTAAAGTGTACGAGTACAACAAAATTCAAGACATATTCCTTAATTTTTGGCAAAGAAAATAAAGATGATCGACTGAGGATATAGAATAGTGTTTTCTGTACCAAGGGCGTTACGATGATGATAATGCCAGGAGGGCGACGAGGATCTAGCCCGAAGGCCTTTGGCCCGAGGGATAGATGTCGTCCGACGGGCATTATCATCTAGTAACGCTCGTGGTGCATACAAGATTTTATGTCTCACTAAAATATGTGAAATAAGTTTTCATTTATAATAATTTTGATTACAATAATGCTTAAACTTTGGCGTTGCTTAGGATGTTGTTTAATTGTTTTGTTTATTATCAACATTTATTTATTTTTAAAACATCAATCTATATTGTTGGAGATGACCAGAGATGACGGAATGGGTGAATTTGATGTTTCGGAAGATATTTTATCGAAACGATGGAAAAATATTATTTTGAATGCTTCTGCACTTTGAAGAAGACAAACGCATAAATGTTTCCGTAATTATTCCATTCTCTGTAGAAGATGTATTATATTTTGAGGTTCGTTTTCGCATGACAGATGCCAGTTCTTTATTTCTTATGCACTTATTTCTGAATATTATTACATTTTAGAGAGTTTGTACTGCTTTGGATGTGTCACGTGTGACGATAAATAATATCAAAAATGAATTCAAACGTGGATAAATATCGTTCCCGAAAAAATTAGTGATCCGTCAAAAATAAATGCGAAACATTGCAGTCTGCAATTCGACATACTTACTATTTACATGTGTGGTGAAAGTAAATTGCTTTTTAAGGCTTAAAATTGATTATGAAAAGGGCCCCATATGTTATCGATATGTGTATATACACCGTATCCTAGCAATGAACATTTCATAATACTTTAGTGAGACATAATAGTAATTAACGTATCAAGGGTGTTATAAGGACAATAACGCCTGAGGTCAACAGTGTACTTTTCGAGGGCCTCTGGCCCGAGATGTGTACGTTGACCGAAGGCATTATTGTCCTATTAACTCTCGTGGTGCGTTCAACGTTTAACGTCCGACTATAATTTTTAATATTCTACGGATTACGGATCAGAAAGTTTTAATAAAATTTACGGAGTAGGTAGGCTATGAATGCGTCTGCTAGCTTTTTAGGCTTTATCCCAGTATCAATATCATTTTATTGGCAACATTACCATAGCAACAACTCATAACACGCTCTAGAGTGTTATTTGGTATATAACAAGCCTGAACGCAGGGTTGTTATGATAATAATAACATACCAGTCGGACGTTAAGGTATATAAGAAAAACTATTTTGAGCATCTAGTAAAGTGCCATTTCCGGTTATCCGATTTACACCAAAATCTAATGGGCTCTTTCCATTACAGAAAAAGTTCGAAATACAAGGTTTCAGAATTTTCTGAATGATAGTATTTGAGTTAGAGTGGAGGATCCACACATACATACACACACATACACACACATACATCATCGTGAAAATGTTAAAATTGGATTCTAGGGACCTTAAAACGTGGTCATATACCTCCCTTACCAACGGTAGCGGGAGGTAAAAAGTTATTGATTCTGCAATCCATGATTATTTTGAAAGCATTCTGTATTTCAAAAGTAAATTGGTTGCTAGCTTTTAAGTAGGAAGGAAAAATGGTTCTGTGTAATATTGTTAAAAGGAAGTACTTTGAATATATTTAAAATAAAATTCTAAAAGATATGAATCATGTGGCGTATTCTCAATAATTCTAGCATGACTCTCGTATTTATTTATAGAACTACTATATCGAAAGAATTTCTATAAAATGTTCGCTTCTTCGTTGTTCAAAGAAAAGAACAACTTGTTCTTTGTGTCGACGTCCACAGTCCACAACTCAATACATAAATATTTGGGATGTTTGGCAAGCCAATATTGTATTCGTGTTGGACGAATTCTACTAGCCGTCCGTCGTGAAAGTTCGTTGTGTTGTCGCATAATTGTTTACTGTTCTCTGTTGCCATCGCCCACTTGCTCAACTTTTAATAAGTTGGAACGAAGAAGATTAGAGAGAATTTAAACAGCAGAAGCTCCCATGTTGTTCACTTCACTCGATGCCAGTGGCGGTTGGTGATATTTTTGTATAGTAGGGCACATAAATTAAAAAATATGGTAAATACCTACAATGTTATTAAATTATTTAGGTACGTGAAGCTATTGCACAACCATTGCGGCACAATCAGACGAAATCAATAAGAAAATCTAGTACTCATTACTAATTAAATGAATGTCGATTCGCCAGAAACAGGGTTGTGTGTTGAGATAAATACTTGACGCTAACAATGCGCAGTAAATATTATAATATTGTATTTACGAGTTTCTCTCAAATTGTGAGAGTATATTCGTTACGATTTGTAAAAAGGTTTGTGAAAGATTCATAGACTTTAACGGGAACTCGTGGCTCAATTGGTGGAGCGTCCGACTAGTGATTGAAAGGCTCTGGGCCTCTATCCTCGAATCTAAACGTATACGTTTGCGGCATTCGAAACATATGAAATGAGATTTTGGTATTCTCCAGCGTCCGTTTCATGAACGTATATTTTTCTAAACGTATAATTTTCATCCGTTTCACAATTGATGGGGACTGACCATTCGTTCAATGAATTTTCCATTCGTTTACATCTAAGTGCAATAGTGTTACACATAAAATCACTATACTATGAGGAAGAATTCTAGTATAAAATTATTTAGTGATGAAATCTGTTATTATTTTTTAAGGCAAGTATATTTTGAAAATATAAATTATAAATTCTTAATATAATATAATATGTACGTATAATATATGTATAATTTATTATTTCTAAGGACAAAATTAATATTTAACTTTCGTTTGTATTAGAGCTCTTTATTTTTCTGGCATTTTTAATTGAAATAATAACTGTAAACTTGTTTATTACAACAAATGATATTTTGATTACAATGAGTCCAATAAAGCAAATTATATGTTTAAGATTAATTTTTTGTAGTATAGAAAAAAATAAATTTCATGAAATGATCCTTTTCCGAGGCTCCTTCGGAGGCTGTGGCCGTACAAAGGAATATACATACCGTGTGTCTGTCTTAAAGGTGTACACAGGAGATTAACATGGGAAATCAGTTTTTTGCAATTTCCTGCTCGCCTAATAGTTCTAAGTAAAAATTCGTCAAATAAAAGTTTTAGAGCATTAAATTCTGCATCTAAATCAATACACAGAATTACCTTTCCATGCATTCTAACGACAGAAATTAAATATGAAAATATTGAAAATTACGTTTTATCTGTCACAGCGTAAGTTAACTTACTTGACGTTTCTGACAATTTGATTTTGTCTCTAGTTTTATTGTCCGAAATGATTAAAAAATGAAAATTTATACGAATGAAGACCTAAATTCGTGACAAAATCTGAACACTGCTAATGTGTCTTCAAAAACTACACATGAGCCGCGTTATCAGAATATAGGACGAGCAGAACATGCGTTACTCTAAGAAAGAGTGTTAGGAATGATAAGTGTAGACCCTTTCTGTAGTACTAAGGTAGATGTATTGGAAATGAGTTGAGAGTACATAATAGCATCATGCATAATTTTGTTACGTAGTGTTGAATTTTTGATATATTCATATTATTTAAACAAAACTGCATTTTCTTAACTTTATTAATTTTATATTTCTATTATTGCCATAATTAACCGTATTTGTTCAAATCAAAATTGTCTGAAACGTCTAATAAGTTAATTTACGTTCTGACAGATAAAACGTCAAGCATTTATTTATTTTTTGTTGAATTCCATGGCTGTTGATATTTTTAACGTAATTTTCGACATTTTCATATTTAATTTCTGTCGTTATAAAGCATGTAAAGGTATTTATGTTTATTGTTTGAGATGTAGAATTTTATACCCTAAAACTTTTATTTGGCGCATTTTTGCTTAAAATAATTAGGCGAGTAGGAAATTGCAAAAAAACAGTTTTCCCATGTTAATCTCCTATGTACACCTTTAAAATAGACACACAGTATATATATATATATATTGTAAAAAGTACATAGTATCTTAAATAATTTTCTTATGTTATATTTCTTTGCGTGAGCTTATCGTACCAAACTAATCACTAAATACAATTCATATGTTTATATATAGATCTTCCTCCAATTTTTCCAGTCTTTTTTGGTATAGGGGTAACGTTTAACATTATTATTATATCTTCTCAAAATTCGATTGCTTTTTTGTGTGTAAAAGTAGAATCAAATATTACACGTTCTAATAATTATACTTTTTTGCTCTTTAGAGAAAAGAATAACTTTATTTCGGTATTTTTTATGCAAATAATTGTAGGTTTAGTGCATATCAATGTCAAGATGTCACATTTGACATTTAATCAAGCGCATGGAGCGTGGTGCTGTTGTCTGATTGGTCCATTTACAAATAAAAAAAATCTGATGTGGCCAGCACATTACCTTCCGTCAGTTCTATGTATTTTGTATAAATGTCATACAGAAAGTTTCTTGAAAAAGATTATATTTCTTGTACATTACCTTAAGTCAGTTGTATGTATTTTAAACAAATTCCAAACAGAAAGTTTCTAACAAAAGATCCTATATTTCCAGTAAAATTATAACATAAACATACTGTCAACTGCACTTGACACTGACACCTTTCAATCAGAATTTTCTATTTTCTTATTGTAGCAGCTGTTTCCAGAGTTATAGCAAAGCTGACTAATATACATGATATTTAATGTCTTTATAATTTTTTAACTCTATGTCCATTTAATATGAAGTATAAAATGCATTCAAATTGTATAGAGAATAAATAATTCTTTAATATTTATAATAACATTAAATGTGGAAAAATGATATTTAACATCGTTTTTTCAAGAAAAACTGTTAAAATCTTCAGGGTACTTCCGATTGACCAATTATAACTAAAATCTAATCAGCTCTTCACATGGCTGTAACGAAAAGGAATACGAAAGAATTATAATTTTTGGAATTGTAGTATTAGAGTTATCGCATTAGAAAATTTTGTCACACACAGACACACACACACACACACACACACACACACACACACACACACACACACACACACACACATACATACACACACACACACACACACACACACACACACACACACACACACACACACACACACACACACACACACACACACACACACACACACACACACACACACACACACACACACACACACACACACACACACACACACACACACACACACACACACACACACACACACACACACACACACACACACACACACACACACACACACACACACACACACACACACACACACACACACACACACACACACACACACACACACACACACACACACACACACACACACACACACACACACACACACACACACACACACACACACACACACACACACACACACACACACACACACACACACACACACACACACACACACACACACACACACACACACACACACACACACACACACACACACACACACACACACACACACACACACACACACACACACACACACACACACACACACACACACACACACACACACACACACACACACACACACACACACACACACACACACACACACACACACACACACACACACACACACACACACACACACACACACACACACACACACACACACACATACAGACATCAGCGTAAAAATAGTAAAATCGTATTCTAGGGACCCTAAAACGTGCTTATTCATCAAAAACTCACCACCGAATTTTTTGACCAAAGACAATACCTTCCTTACCTAAAGGTGACGGAAGGTAAAAAGTCAAGTGGAACTATCCTTTAGAAAGTCAAACGGCATGCAAATGCAAATCAAGCGAGGCAAACGTAAATTATTGGAGAATAGAATTATTGAAACGTATACGTTCAGACACTACACGTTAATAAACGCATACGAATGTGAACGAATGATTTGGAGAATTGAGGCCCTGGGTTCGAATCCCAGCGAGGTCCTCAAATTTTCGCAATTCTTTCTTCGTTTAAATATATTTCTCCTGGATCCTAAAGCCCATTTCTACGATTTAAACAATTAGGTTGGATCGCAAATAATTCTAAAATATATTTTAACAAATACTCCCTTATTTACTTTTTCCCCTTTTTTGGTAGGGCCCCTGTGCCCTAAGCAGAGGCCGCCACTGCCCGATGCCACTCATTCTCCATCATAAATATTTCATTCGTTAATTAAAAATTTAAGGAGTGAGATTTAGTTATTTATATTGCGTTTGGAAGTTGTAGGTTTTTAAGGAAGTTTTTTAATGGAGTTTGAATGAAGTGAAGCGGCTTGGTAAGCATTTGTAAATTAATTAATAAATTCATTTGAATAATTAACACTGGGTGCGAGTTTGCATAAATCTCTTTTTATTTCGTGTTTCGGATATTCTGCAAATCAAGCGCAATTTGCGGAAGAGTTTCGTCATTAACAAAAAATAATGAGCGAGTTATTACAAGATTACATGGATTGTATTCAGCAAATTACATCTGACGACTGACATATATTCTAAATCAGGGGTGCTCAAACAGTCAATCGCGAGATATTTTAAGGTGATCGCTGATCACGTATATTCTCGACATTTAGTTTGTTGTCGTTTGTAATGTCCCAAGTTCCTATAAATTTAATATTTGTTATTGTTGTAGTTTAACTGTTTGAAACACATGAACATAAACGAATTAAACATCGTTGGAAAGCTAAAAAAATCTCTTTTCAATGGTGTAACTTGCCAATATGGCGTCCATATACAAAATTAAACTATGACATCATAAATCAAAATTAAACCTAAAGAGGTGCAAAACCAAAATCCAGTATTATTCCACATTTGCAAGTTTTTTGCAAAATTAAAAAATCAGGTGTGGCCAATACCTCCCGCCATTTACAGTCCGAGTCACAAAAAAGATTTTTTTAGATTAGCGAATTTTACTCTAATTTTGACAGTTTATTTCTTAAAATATAGTCAATCTAATCCAAGTAACTACCTTTTTTAAACCCCTCAACAGGATTAAATTCCAATTACAGAGTGGGTTCACATTCACACACATTCATGCCTCAAATTTCTATAGGTAAACCTACTCCGAGTTAGGAATTTTTTTGAACACACTGTAGTTAAATAATAATACCGACGTAGTTTCTGAATTGATAAATTTGTAAAGATTATTATAAATATCTTTATGATAACACTCAATCGGCTTAATTCACTACGATAGTTCTTAACATAGTCGTTAGGTAATAACTGAGAGTTAACAACGATTTTTAGCAACTCTTATAACAACTGTCATTCAATTGGTATTCAGTAAATATATAATTAACGACATTGTTAAAAACTGTCGTTTTGAACAATCGTTGTTAATTATAGCACTGAAGTTATTAACAAATTAGTTAAAAGGCATGTCGATTCTCAATATTTGTACATATTTCTACTCTATTCACAACTTAAGTGACAGATTTTGATTCGCTTGACGTTTGAGTTTTTAATAATGAGTAATAAGAAAATTTGGGGTGCAAGATGATCCGCGGAACAATATTCTCTAATATTAGATTTCATGATGATTTTGGACTAATTAAATAACAAAGCTAGTTTTGCATTTCAGTTCTGATAACTGCTAGTTGGAAATTTTGCAAATGGTTGATTGATTTCAAAAATTGAAATTTTGCTCTGTAATCTCGTTATAAGACCCATAGCTAGGCGTAGAAATTAAGTGTTGGGAGAATGTGATGAAGTTCTCCAGTTTAGCACACATGTTTATTCAATTCGATGCGACCGATTTCGAAATTTTAAGAATCTCATCATCAGGAATGATGCATGACCATCGTGTAGAAGTTTTAGCAGTAAAAATAATAGAAATTTGACATCGTTGAAATGGCTGCTTAAATTTAAATGTGTAAGATAAATGAAAATAAATTTCCAAAAATTCAATTTGGATCTTTTCGGGAGAGAATCTGAAAATTTGTTCCATATTAAGAATTAAAATATTTAAGTTTGAAATAAATGTAAACCCCTCATCTTGTAACATGAGACCTTCTGGTATATACTGACTCAGTATGCTTGAAGCATAAGACCATCCAATTCACGAGTTAAACGACACTTGCTTAGTTTGAATATCTCTGTAAATATTTTTTTCCCGATATCAGTATCGGGAATGGATTACTAACATCTAGCAAATTTCTTTACATAAATCTAAAATCTTGTTTAAAAATCTATATACATAATTATTGGACATGTAGGTATATATTAGTTTATAAATAGTTTACCTTTGGTGTCGTCCCTCTATTTCTAATAAAAGTTTATTTCCGAACACAAAATTTTCAAGAAAAACCATTTACCAACGATTGTTTAATATTAACAACGAGAAAAATGCAGTTGCTAGATTAACAACTCGACGTAACGACCAGTTGTTAAATTTTAGCAACTTGATGTAATAGTGAATTGGGATTTTGAACTTTAGCAACTGACATTGAAATTAACAACTGAAAATGGTTGTTAATTTTAACAATTTTGCTTAGAGAATTAGACCGTATATCTCTTATAATTCTCGAAATCCCCACCTTGGACATTTATCCTGGACACTGTATACGTATTCCAAATATGTACAAAATAAATCAACAATACTTGTAACCAAATCCCAATTCATTAACCCCCTATCTCTAATTTCAAACCTTCTTTCGGTCAAATGTCAAATCTGATCAGCCTTTTCACCGCTGAACTCGTAGTCGTAACTTTTCTATTAGCTCCGCTTTTCCTTTATGGGGTAACTGGTGTCGGTTTATTTACCTAGCAAACACAAGCATTGTGAGGTGCATGTTTTCCTGCAACATCGATCCGCCTGCAGGGGCAGGAACCAAGCGTGACATTGCGCCACTGATGGATGCGATGAGCGGGATGATATATTTTTATTGCTGTTGTGACCTTCAGCTATGATATATCTTTTGTACATGAAGGATTGTTGTATCATTGCAAGGGTTATATTGTATAACTAGTTTCAACAATTTACAATTCATTTAGACAGAATTGAATTTTTATTTAGTTTTTCTAAATATTTTAACTAAATAGTTTATAATATTTATTATATAAATAATGATTCCATGGGCGTGTAGTTTAATCTCTGGATATATGCGAGTTGAACCTTCATTTTAGACGCAAGTGTAATATGACTATTCAATTTCAACGATATACAGAGTGATCAAAAATAATTGATTCAGTTGGCAATACAGTTCTGGGGATCTTTTTATTCCACAATTTATACAACACCACACGAAGGAAAATAAACTAATGAATTAGTAATTTATGTATCACAAAAAATTTATGTATCACAATCGTCGTTGAGTCGGCTTGGTGGCGCACATCTCCTAACTCGCAGTGACGTCACCCGAACTATGGTCCGTGCGTTCGATTCCTGTCGACCGACAATGTGTGATTTGTCGTAAAAAATAAATACAGCTACTTGTATTTATCACACTCGGATGCTATAAGCTGGCCACTTATACATCTTAAATAAATGTAGCAATGGCTGAAATCCAACCGGCAGTACGGTAGTTGTAAAACACTGCGGCTCGGTGAGCCCGGTTGGAAGGGTAAACGGCAACAGCCGTATTCAAGCTCTAAATAGCTAGCAATCGTCGTTGTTATGTATTCAATTTTGACGTTTTAAACTGTCATTGGAAAGTGTTTAATTACTGTCGAGGGCGAATATAGATGACCAAGGCGCGAAGGTTAACAATAACTAACTTCCCAACTTTTTAAAAGTCAGAAATCGTTATATTACCAACAGATTGTGAATAAACAACATTACCTACTTATTCTTTTTCCGAAAAGCAAATTTTAAATTCCTTACATCTTTGGCAAATTCATTCAGAACTTCGTCTATATATTTTTGTTTATTTTCGCTTATGTAATCACGATGGAGGCTCATCATACATAAACCGTCTAGCCGATTTTCGCTAATAGTAGATCTAATCCACGTTTTCACTCTTCTTAGAGTGCTAAAAGATCTTTCCACAGTGCATGTAGTTGGAGGAAGACATGTACAATGTTGTAAAAGTTCTATTACAGGAGTTTCTTTAGTAATAATCATTTCATTATTTGAAACGCAATTTTCGTGCCAAGATAAAGCTTCTTCTAAAAAATTGTCAATTTTATAATATGAATTAATCTCTTGAGCTAGTTTAGTAAAATTATTATAGGTTATTTGTTTTAAATTAATCGGATACAAATTATAGAGCAAAAAGGCAACATTATTATCTTTCGAAAACCGAGAATTTAAAGAACAAGTTAAGGAATCTAAGTAATTTACAAAAATTGCTTTTTTAAAATATTCTCGCACAGAATTAGCTTCGTAGTTTGCACGGTGAATTTGTCTTCCACCAATAGCGACTCTCGGCATTTTTAATTCAAGATCAAAATTAGGATGCGACATAAGTAGCCGTGATAAAACAATTAAAATGGTAGCTTTGCTTTTATAATTCTTAAAATTAGAGAAAAGCCAGGCCGCCTATGTTGCAGAATGACTAAAAATTTAGTGAGTGTGATTTAATTTTATACGTTAATTATTGATATTTTAAATTTTAAAATTTGTATTAAAAAGAACTAAACAATTTCTTGCACTATCGGGAATACCGATGGAATAGGGTTAACTAGACAGTAGGTTTTATTTACAAATTACTGATCGGTAAGTGACGTGTATCATATCGATAAGTGACGAGAATCACTTACCGATCAGGAAGCGAGGCAATATAGAATATTAAGCACTAGGACAAGTTACAGATTTGCTCGGTCCCCAATTTTGTCTAAGATCGGTAAATCCTTAACGTTCGTGATACTTATAACATTTTTTGCACGATCGAAGCACAAAATTTTAAAAAAGGGGTTTGAAAATTATTTTGACATTAAAAAATTTTAGTTGTACTTTTTAGAATAAGTAGGCTATTAGGACATTGTTTGTAAGGATGTATGTGTATTTTATTGTCAAGATATCCGTTTCTATTAGCGACGGGAAGTAGCGATTGTCCTTACTTCCCTACAGCTGAACTTACCTCCATCTTTGTGAAATACCAACAGTTAGATATTTTAAACGTGTATCAAATATTTATTCATTCTTGTAATTTATAATTTTGAATTTAATTTCTACCAAATTGTCCTCCTTTCATAAATATTTCCATTCAAAAGTTACCGTTGACGTGAGAAATGTGACAGATGACAGCGTTTTTCTTCTTAAATTCTCCATGGAATACTTAGATTCTTTTTTTTTTTTAATGTATCAATATTCAACTGTATTTCTTGACAGCATTGACATATCTGGCAATGAAAATGAACAGGTAAAAAATAAATCATCGAGAGTGGAAAAAATCTTATATGCAACACGAGATGTAGGTACATTTGACCACTCTCGAACTTATTTGCTAGCCCTCGCTGTCTCTCGGGCGCAAAATCGTCTTCGATTAGCAAATGGTACCAACATCTCTTGTAGCATAAATAACTATTCTATACTACTATGGAATTCAGACATTCTACTGAAAACTGTTACAGAATGAGCATATTCCGTAACACTGTTACAGAATATCAAAGCCCACTAGTTTTTCAATTAAAATACATGGGAGAACGCAATTGTTTTCAAGATCAAACCGGCTTTGCCTGGCGCTTAGTTTGTTTGATTTTGTCATCTCAACTGCCTTAACTGTCAAATTATAAAAGAAATGATTACAAAATCTAATTGTACGCCTCATTTTACGCGTTTTGTAGCTTTTACATGGCAAGTTAAATAAAAAATTATTGCTTATGTAACATACCAATATTTTATTATTTTTAGCAAAAATGTCAAATAATGAGCAAAATATACTTTTTAAATAGTGTTAGAGAAAGTATAGTCTAAAACCGTAGACCTCGCCTACTGCTCGGCCTACAAACTTCTCGCTCGCGCAGAAATTATCTATTCCATACTAGGTATAGAATATACTATTTTTATCCTCGCTTCCTTATCGATAAGTCATTCACATCACTTACCGATCAGTAATCTGTAAATAAAACCTACTGCTTTGGGAACCCTATCGGTAAACAATAAAAAAAACCGATCGTGCAAAAAGAGTCTTCAATCGGTAAACTGTACTTATACCGTTCTTAATACTTAATATCCTATTTCAATGTATGATAGTTTTTTTTAATGTTTACCGATAGGGTTTCCAAGGCAATAAGCTTTATTTACAAATTAATGATCAAAGCTTATAAATACGTTTGCAAAACTAATTTCCAAATATTTTTTTAATTGTGTGCCTTGATTGTGTTAAAATACGTAATAAGCATTGCGATCAGTAAGTGCTCCTCTACCGGTATCGAATCTCCAAAATCAGAATCATATTCAACCGGTAAGAAGCACTTACTCTCCTTATACATAAATAACTATAAACCCTCGTTAGAAGAAAAATAAAATTATATTACTCACTGTGAAAATTATTACTGTTATACTGTTATAACTGCATTGCAACTGTCGATTTTGGATATAATTTTAAAATTTATTGTCGACAGGTATTGGGCTGGTCACAATAGATTTATTACCTATTTGTTATTTACAAAAATAACAACATGTATACATAATTTTACAAAGCATCATTTTACTTCGGATTCCATTGTAACTACAAATATTGCACATTGCTTCCATTGAGCGTACGTAGAGAATGCAAGCAATCCTGTTTACCCCTACGCGTTCGACATTCAAAACTCCTTTATTTCTTTTATCGGCGAGCAAACTGTTATTTTATGTGCATATATCGGCAGTTAATAACATTAGCCAGTTTTAATGCTAATGCCCTTAATGCACCTTCGTCTAAAGCGGGTAATCGTAAAAATTTTAAATCCAAGTGGTTTACACTTTAAGGGTAGTTTAAACACTCACTTTACTAGCTTTTTTGTTTTGATTTGAGAGCAAATTTATGGATACTAAATTTTCATTTCTTCGAGAATTTTTCAGAATATATGAGAGATATGTAGGTACATAAATTTTAATATTAACTTAAAATTTCATCAGTTTCAAGACAGATATATTTAAATTTTAACATTGTGGGTCGTCCATTCACATCATTTACAAAAGTCTTAAGTCATCGCAGTAACGAAATTGTACTTAGTACTTAGACTATAAATACAGGGTGCTCATTTTAAAAGTTCCTGGCTGAAAATTCAGGAATAGGCAATCCATGATACATTTCATAAGTGACTTGGTTTTTTTAAAAAATTAAAATATACGTACTATGATTATTCGATTTAAAGTACTAATATTCACCAAATGGGGTATGAAATGTATTCTGTTTTGCCTATTCTTAAAATTTCAGGCGACAACATATAAAATGGGCAGCCTGTATAATTGACTGTGTACAACTTTTATTAAGGAAACAACAATATTATTAATGTAACGTGGAAAGCCCGCCGTCGCCGCAGCAATGAGCGAGTGTGTATTATAGCGATGACGCAATTGCGCTAGCAGCCGGGCGACGTAAACAGACGAGTCGCGACGTGTTAATTACTTTCGGTCGCCCCCCCCCCTTTAACATTTTTATTATAAGTAATGGAAAAAAATTACTCATATAAAAGTTTTATTATTTTACATATACTATTTAATGGCAGATGTAGATATTTTTTATAAAGTCAGGTTTACAAGATACGATTATCAACTTTTATTTTTCAAATGGCAACCTATAATTATTTTAATAAAATACAAACCCCATTTTTTCTCTTTTCATCGATGTATTATTTTTTATTAATGTATTTGAAAAATTTGGAGAAAAATGAGATAATTTAGAAATATTAGAAATAATTTTTAAACAAATATTATAGGTGGCTTTGTGAAAATAACAGTGCTATACAATTTAGCCAACTAAAACAACAAATTTAGTAACAAAAACAACTTAAAACAAATGTTCAAAATTACGACCATGTTCTGTAATACAAAAATTCAAGCGTTGAACGTGATGTGTCCGAACATCTACCAGCATGATTCGCGAAATATTTTTTTTTGTTTACAAAATAAGTTAAATTAATTAATAAACAAATGTATATTTTTTTGACATTAATTTAATTGTTTTACATTGTTACGTTTTGTTTATTTTCACAAAGCCACCTATAATATTTGTTTAAAAATTATTTCTAATATTTCTACATTATCTCATTTTTCTCGAAATTTTTCACATACATTAATAAAAATTAATACATCGTTGAAAAGAGAAAAAAATGGCGGTTTCTATTTTATTAAAATGATTATAGGTTGCTATTTGAAAAATAAAAGTTGATAGTCGTATGTTGTAAACCTGACTTTATAAAAAATATCTACATCTGCCATCAAATAGTATATGTAAAATAATAAAACTTTTATATGAGCCATTTTTTTCTATTACTTATAATAAAAAAGTTAAAGGGGGGGGGCGTCTTCCCAGAATCATCCTGTATAGAGACATTCACATGGAGTGTTAGTGAAGCACAACAGCATCGTGGTGATCGTATGCAGTATAGTGTCGAGTGGAGTAGGTACTCTGGAAGTTACTGGTCTATTGGGATAGCTGTGGAATTGAATACTCGTTAGTGTTGACGAGTATTGTGAAGCTAGGTATACAAGGACAGTAACAGCGAGTTGGAATGGATACTCGGCACTGGTGTTGAAGAATTATGGCATACGGATAGTTGGTGATACTGAGGCTGTGGAAGGAGAAAGTTAGTTACATAAATAGACAGACAATGAGGTGAAAGGTGTGACTTCTGTCCGAGCAATTGAATATACAGACGCTATTGAGTCAATTGAGTATATAGACGCTGTGGAGGTCGGTAGGCGGACAGTTGAACATGATATAAGTATACAGTTATATATATATATATATATATATATATATATATATATATATATATATATATATATATATATATATATATATACAGGGTGATTCATCGGTCTGTCTTCTCTTTATAACTCTTTTATTTTCAGTCAGATAGAAAAGCTCTTCAAATATAACTTATATGATATAGTATTATCTATCTACGTACCATATCCATTTGTATACAGGATGCTCCATTTAAGCGCAACAATATGTAACTTTATATTTCTTAATAGAACACCTTATATTAATTTATTTATTTTGATAGTAAATTCGATTCCTTTTAAAAAAGTATTAAATAATAAGGGGTCTAAAATTATAAATTAAGAAGTTATTTAACTTTATTCGTTGAATGTTATGTTTCTATCATGTTATTATTAACAAAGTAAGATATGGATAATTTGATCAATTGTTTCAAATTTAAACAAACAAGTTGTCCAAATACTCTTAGTTTATCATTGTTGATGTTGATGTAAAAATGAATAATACAAATTTTAATAAAGATGAAATGGTTAATATAATATTTATAATAGAAAAATCTATTGAAGTTGAAGTACAAGTTTTCGAGCATTTATTATAATTTTGCATTATTTAGTCTGTCACTAAATTTTAATAGCTTTTTTAGAATTAGTGTAATGTTTAAAATAAGTATTAATAAAAAAGGATCAAATTTTTGTATTATATTATGGTTTTTTTCACTCTGAACTACTATTTTTTATGAACGTAAATAACTTCTTAATTTATAATTTTAGATCCCTTATTACTTAATACTTTTTTAAAGGGAATCTAATTTACTATCAAAATAAATAAATAAATATAGGGTGTTCCATTAAGAAATATAAAGTTACATATTGTTGCGCTTAAACGGAGCACCCTGTATACAAATGCATATATATATATATATATATATATATATATATATATATATATATATATATATATTATATTATTATATTTATATATATATATTATATTTGAAGAGTTTTTCTATCTGACTTAAAATAAAAAGTTATAAAGAGAGGACAGACCGATGAATCACCCTATATATATATATATATATATATATATATATATATATATATATATATATATATATAAACAGTCTACAAGAGTCTGCAACAGACCAGCAGACTAAAATTAGAACGCGTAGTGAAATAATAATTAGTAGTGTCGTGGAAATAATAATAATAATAATAATAATAATAATAATAATAATAATAATAATAATAATAATAATAATAATAATAATAATATTGTTAATTGGTTAAATAAATAAATAGTGTTAGTGTTATCTAGTTAATTATAGTTTTAGTCTTAATTAGTATTTAATAATTGTTTAATATTAGTAATAGTAACTTTCATAGTTTAATAAACACTTATTTTAATTAATAATAATTGTCTAATATTTACACTTCACCCAAATAAATAAAAACGTTACAATACGTTGATCATTTCAGTTCATTAAATATAGTCTAAGAAACACCTTATCTTCATTTTCAATTCCCTGTTCTTGCATTAACCCCTAGAGGCCTAGAGTATCCCTCCACCTTCTCGGTCTACCGGTACCGCTTTCCGAATCGAATATAAAATTACCGTTTGGCCGACCATTCCTTGCGCCATTAACGCCCCCGCTATTATGTTTCAAGTCACGTGATCACACATATTACGTTCCATTATTACACATACAGTGCATGCCCCTTATACAAGAGCAGCATGCCTACGCCACTGCTTAACGCACCGCGATCAATGTTGATGGTCATTATTTATGTCAATATTAGCACCCATATTGTGAGGTGGACGTTTTTAGTGTGTGCTTTACGGATGAGTGGATTGGGATAGTTAATAAATATGGTTGCAAATTTTCGGAGAGCTTTGATGTACGCATCGTTTGTAACTTTGGAGAGCTTAATTATTAAAAAATATAAAAAATGTATAAATGAAGTTACTGTGTACTAAATTACTGTTTTACGCATCAACTGAAAACAAGAGATTATAGTTCAATTAAAGCAGGGGTGCTTAAACAGTCGATCGCGACATATTTTTAAGGTGATCGCATATACTCGCGACATTTAGTTTGCTTTCAAGTTTCTATAAATTTGATAATTGTTGCAGTTTAACTGTTTAAAGCAAATGAACAGAGACAAATTATACACACAATTTTTTTTTATATTTTGCGTTCATAATGAAGTCGTTACGATACGCAATTGCGTATCGTAATGATCTTCATTTCGATACGCAATTTTTTGTTTTAGACGGTTGGTACTAGATGACGTTTCTTTAACCCATTTTTACCTAATTTATTTTTAGTTAATTGACAATACATTTTAATAATATAATGTCGAAATTATTATTATTTTTTATTTTTTTTTATTTAGGGAAGATTATTTACATGAAAATGTACAAATATAATCACAAATTGAGTAAATAAATGTTAATTGTAGAAGGCGCAAAATATAAGAACTCATTTTATAAGACTTTCTTTCGCACTTGTCAATTAGAAAACTCGCTAACGCTCGTTGTCTAAATTTTGACGAGTGCGAAAAAACATGTCTTATAAAACACGTTCTTTAATATACTATTAGCGTCACCTTTTGAAAAAATCTGGCGTGGCCAACACAATACCTCCCGCCATTTACAGCCCAAGTCACAAAAAAGATTAAATTAATCCTTATTTTTCGATTAGCGAATTTTAATCGAATTTTGACAGTTTATTTCTTAAAATATAGTCTAATCTAATACAAGTAACTACTTTTTTTTAAACCCCTCAACAGGATTAAATCCCAATTACAGAGTGGATTCACATTCATACACATCCATGCCTTAGTGGGATTCGAACCCAGAACCCCGAAAGCACTCACGACATGAGGCGTTGCTCTAACCATTGAGCCACCGGAGCTATAATATAATAAAGATTAAATTGTAAATATCGGGATAGAATAGAATTCACTAATCCAAAAATAATGATTAGCTTAAACATTTTTGTAAATCGTTAATTTTTATTAATCTAAATACACGCATACATTACTTATGCTGAAAACTGTATTGAATTCTTTTTCTATTGTTCTATTTCCTTTTTTCTTTTTAAAACGTTACTAATATTATCTTGAAATGATTAGTTCTTTGATAGTGACATTTATCTATCAATTACATACATTTGAATAACTGCGTTTTGTTTGTTTAAAGCGTAGGCTCTGGGATTTAATTTATAATAATTTAATAATTTTTATAATAACATAAATCTCGAAAAAATAACATTTAAAGGTATTTTTCGAAGAAAAACTATTTTGAGTGCCATTTCCGATTATCTGATTTACACCAAAATCTAATGGGCTCTTTTCATTACAGAAAAAGTTCGAAATAAAAAGGTTTCAAAATTTTCTCAATAATAGTATTTGAGTTAGAGTGGAGGATCCACACACACACACAGACATCATCGTGAAAATGTTAAAATTGGATTCTAGGGACCTTAAAATGTGGTCATTTACCATATACCTCCCTTACCAAGGGTAGCGGAAGGTAAAAAAGGAATAAAAAATTGCCCTAAAGAGGTGCAAACCAAAATCCAGTATTATTGCACATTTGCAAGTTATTCGCAAAAATAAAAAATCTGATGCGTGATCTGATGTGGCCAGCATATTACCTTCCGTCAGTTCTATGTATTTTGTACAAATTTCATACAGAAAGTTCCTTGCAAAAGATTCTATTTTTTGTACATTACCTTCCGGCAGTTGTATGTATTTTATACAAATTCCATACAGAAAGTTTCTAGCAAAAGATCCTATATTCCCAGTAAAATTATAACACAAACATACTAGGTCAATTGCAGTTGACACTGACATCTTTCAATCATAATTTTCTTAATATAGTAGCCTTTTCCATAGTTATAGCATAGCTGGCTAATTTATGAAATTTAATTTCTTTATAATTTTTTAACTCTATATGCATTTAATATGAAGTATAAAATGCAGTCAAATCGTATAGAGAATAAAATATTCTTTAATATTATAATAACGTGAAAATGTGAAAAAATGATCTGTCTCTATTTTTAAGGAACTTGTAACTACTAAAACTCTTTACTGTATATTTTTTTTCTTTGTGAAAATCTTATTTCCGTTTCACAGCCTAAAGCAATTACATTCATTAGTTGGTTGACTTTTTGTAGACAGTTTCATTAGGACCAAACGACTTGGGAATGGGAACGCGTACAGGAATCACGGGACGTTTAACGGAAGGTATTTCTCAAATCAGAAATAAATTGCAGTTCTAACTATATTTTAAAAAATCTTACCTTTTGTGGATCCATATACCTCCACATTTTATATAAAGTAATATCTCAAGAATTATCTATGATTTAAAAACTTAACTAATAAGTTGGTATCAAAACAAGTACTACAAAAACTTTTGGCTGCATTAAAATAAAATCCCTTTTTCTTATATTATATTGCTTTATTTCAAAAGTTGGTATGTATTAAAAAAATAGATGACTGATTGTGTAAATACTGGATTACCTAATTCCGGAATTCTGGCTTAACATTTGCCAGTTCGCTGGGGTTTCGGATATAGGGGCAGGATGCGGAAAAGGGAAAAAATTGAGAGCATTATTATTCCATACTTATGCTGGATTTATACAGCGTAAGCCGTAACGTAACGTATCGTGCCGTAACGTAACGAACGTAAAAAATAAATCAATGCATACATATGCGATAATTTATACAGACGTAAGCTGTAACATGACATACCGTGCCGTAACATGTCAAAAACCCAAAGATCGCTAACTTTTATCTTTCTACGTTACGGCACGTTACGGTACGTTTCGTTATTATCAAAATTACTACTGCCCTGCGCTATAGTCTGCTTTTGTGTGGCTAATTATGTCAAAGTTGGGATTAATAAATTAAATGGTAACAAATATAAAAAATCTGATGTGGACACCACACGACTTCCTTGTACGCATGAAGATGAAGTATAGACCCAATTATAAAATTGCACGTGTTTGACATAATTTGACATTAACATCTATTTTTTATTTTTTTGGTATTTTTGTCCTAATCCATAGCAAGCTTCATTACAAAAACCAAAAAGTATATAAGTTTTAAATTTACATATCTCGCTTATATAAAGGACTAATTTAATAATACTTGATGTGCTAGACGCAGAATTTAATTCTCTAAAACTCTTAGTTGAAGCATTTATTTCTAAAATCAAAATGAAACCATTTTATTCAAGAAAAACTGTTAACAACTTCAGGTAATATATCACTTCCGGTTAGCCTGTTGTAACCAAAATCTGCTATGTTATTCCAATTGAAATAAAAGTCTTATATACCAAATTTGAAACGTTTTGGATTATATTTTAATATAGTTTTTCATTAAAATCTATTATAGGCTTCAAATAAAGTACCATTTCTGGAAATTATGTAATGACCAAAAAGGAAGGTGCACAACTAGATGTTATAGAAGTTCTAAATACAAAATTTCAACTTTCTACGGCTTACCGTTTTTGATAATACGAGATATGTACGTACGTATACGTATACGTACGTACAGACATCATGCCGAAATTAGTGAGAATGGATTCAGGGATGGTCAAAATGGATATTTCCGTTGAAATCTCAAAACCAAAATTTTTCGCGCTTACAATACTTCCTTTACTTCGTACAAGGAAGTAAAAATACTACATTACGAATAGTCTCTCTTGTGAGACTTTGACTGACATAAGTGACATGTGTCATGTATCAAAGTTTAGAAAATATATTGAATGAAAATATATATGAAATATAGTGCATTGTGAATAGACTAACGAACCTAGTAAATACAAATCTGATGTACACTACACTTGTATCGACAAAGCATTAGTATACTTTTTATGAAAATGTACCGTGAAAGTTCTGTATAAAATAGCCTAGAAAAATCACGCGTTACTATACGTTACAATACGCCACGGCACGGTACGTTACGTTACGGCCTACACTATTATCCACGAAAGATGACTATTCAAGGTCATTTGTTCGAAGAAAGAATACACATCACTTTATAGCAGAAGCTTAGCAACATTTTGTATTAGAAAGAGAAAGATTATTTGCCCTATGTTTATTTAATTTATGTGGTGTGACAGATATATGTAAATAGTGGCATTACTTTCTAACACACTATAAATAATAATGACTTTTATTTTTTCAGTTAAAATGTGTCCATAAATATTTCATGTTGCACACCTATGCAAACGAAATACAATGAAGTTATCTGCAAGTAATGTTATATCAGACGGCTCACAAATGACCTTGAATAGTCATCTTTCGTGACTAAAAGAATACGCTGTATAAATCCAGAATTAAACTATTATTCACGAAAGATGCCTATTCAAGGTCATTTGTGAGTCGTCTGATATAATATTACTTGCAGATAACTTCATTGCATTTCATATGCATAGGCGTGCAACATGAAATATTTATGAACACATTTTAACTGAAAAAATAAGAGTAATTCATTTGAATATTATGTTTCTTTCTAAATAATACCTTTCTGAAATATTTATGTTCTTCACTCATGTTTTTGCAAAGTACAAAAACATAGACATAATTTGATTTAAACGTCAACGCCACTGGGTAAATATTAGCACAGATGGCAGTGTAGTAGATAATTAGGTATCTGTAATTCTACGACATATGTCATTATTATTTATAGTGTGTTAGAAAGTAATGCCACTATATACGTATATCTGTCACACTGCATAAATTAAATAGACATAGGTCAAATAATCTTTCTCTTTCTAATACAAAATCTTGCTAAGCTACTGCTATAAAGTGCTGTGTATTCTTTCTTCGAACAAATGACCTTGAATAGTCATCTTTCGTGAATAATAGTATACTTGACGGCGTAGTGTATCTATGTATAATTTCTAAATTTGATTATAGTGACCTGTGGGTTTCTTTCATTTATTTTGATTGACAGATGTCGTACTCTTGATTGTCAAAGTATTCTTTCTTATTTAAAACTATTTAAGAACTACAAACTACTGATAAAGATGGGCAACTCGTATGCCTTGTACAAACATCCAGAACTAACACCTTGTCCTTTATACGAATCAGCATTTGATCCTTTATTGGGCTTTCGTAAAGGTCGCAAGAGAAGAGGTTTGATAAAAATTTGATTTTGGTTTTTCAATATTAGTTAATTTTTTTAATTCTTTAGTGATGTTAGCTACGCAAGATGAGTTGGAAAGCTCAAAAATTCCTCTCGAAGATAGAGACTATTGTGCTCATCATCTGTTAGATTACAGGGCTTGTAGGGCTGATACATTTCCTTTTGTGTATAGGTGTCATCAAGAAAAACATGCGTATCTTCATTGCGAGTATGAAGAGTGAGTATAAAAATTATATAATTACGAAATAACTCAAAGAAGTCTTAAACGTGAATTAAAATTTTTTTAAATGAATTATTTGGTCTAAACTCTAATGCCCGCATTCTCCAGAGCAACTTAAGACTTCAGTCGTTACTTATTCTTAAGTTCCACCGTAAACTGTTGCACCACGCAAAAATGTCAAAATGTGGTATGTAACAAGTAGCACTTAAATGTAAGTCGAAAAAATTGTGACTTATGTGTCATATATGTCAGTTGTCATATCAGTCTGCAGATTGTGAAAATAAAAAACTAATGCGGTGTCAAATATACAAAAAGACAAATACTTGGATTTAATTGCGCAACATTTAATAAAAATTTATTAAATATATACAGAGATGTGGCAAACTTGCAAAAAATGTGGGCAAATATAAAGGATGACTTCGGCGAATGAAAGGGCTTCTGCTTATAGGACTGACAGAAAAAATATTTGTAGACATATAATAGACCTTTCCAATTTAAAGAGATAGCAGATATGCGCAATAGGGATCTGCGCATAGTAAGAACAACTGAGATCTATGACGTTTGATTCTAAAACATTTAGACGTAAAATGTGAGAATATCTCGGATAAGTTTAAAAAATCTTATCGAAATAAGTTACAAAAGCTTTTATTGATGGTAAAATGTCTAACGATGCAAATTTTCACTGCGAATACAGATATTTTAATGACTGCAATATTTTTGACGTTTCGTTTGACAACCCAACTGGCAGTTGTTCGCGCCATTTTCTTACTATTTGCAGCGATAGAAAGAGATAGCCGTTAAATTGGAAAGGTCCATTGGAACAAATCAATTTTATTACATATTTGTCGTGGAATTCTAACATTTTCGACAATATCGACAAAATCAACTTCGTCCACATTATCCACGACATTAACGTAGTCAAAATTAGGGAAATCCAGTAAATCCATATTGAATACTGTTCAATAGAATACAAGCATATAAACACTGACAAACACAATGACAGCTTTGACATATTTCGCATTTAAATTTGCTGGTGCAACGCAATTTGGATCTACTTACAATTAAGTATCACTTCAATAATCAACAACTTAATACTATGTTCCGTAAGTCAATCAAAAAACCAGTATCTTGATTCCGGGTACACCGTGGTTCCTGAATATTTTCATCCATTTCGGGACAGATTGACATTGAATCATATGACATTTAAAATTGATGCAACCTAACAAAAATAAAAATGAATCAAAAGAACGATAACGTTGAATAATGCCAATAAAAATAACACAGTCAATAATATATCAAATATAAATAATGTTTTCACACTTACATCTTTAATAATTATTAGTAATACCACTAAAAATACGGTTTAGAAATTTGACATTGACGAATATCGTTTGATTTTGTCATGATGATGTTTACAAGTAGCGGTAGTGGGGGGGTAAAAATACCAGAGAAACCAGGATTATTTCGTGGTTGCTGTGGTCCGACTTTATACCAACTTTTTTCAGGAATCGCGTTCCAAATAGAAACCGGTAAATAATATCAGGACTTACGGTACACAAAATCGTAAACCTGATCGAACCGGTTGCGTCACGGAACATAGTATAAGTTGCTGTGGAGAAACCGGGCATAAGGTCCGGTATTTTCATCTCTGGTTATACTTTCTGTTATTATAATTTAACTGCTGGTAATAAAATACTAAATTTGTATTCATTTTCTAAATGTAAATATAAAACTGTTTTGTTTAATTAAAATTTTGGCATTAGTGTATGAAATTCTACGGAATTCTTATTCTTTAATTTTATGAATGAATCTACAATATTTTCTTTCTCCTGATAAATTATAATAGGTATATGATTTAAAGCGGTATAAAAATAGAAACCTGGCATTAGGTTCATCGTTGAAAGTTTAAAGTATTCAATGAAAGTGCCTTTTAATCGTTTGATGTAGAGTTCTTTCTCGCAAATTCTAACTCAAAATTGGCGCATTTGTGTGGGATACACACGTGAATTTCGTTGCAGCAATGCACGCGAAATTGTTGTCGTCGCCATATTTGGGAGTTTAAAAATAATAATTAAAATTTTATTTGTTTTTTTAGCTATGTTCTAAGACTGAAAGAATATGAGAGAGACAGAAGACTTCGCTTGAAACATCAAGATGAGCTATTCGATAAATGATACAATGTAAATAAAGAAATATTAACAACAAAATCTTTCAATTATAAGTAAACGTATTTATAAATTAAAAACTCTAAGATGATGGAATGGTCTATCACAGCCTTCTAAATGGTGGTAAGGATTTTCTGGTCTTTTCATGTTAAGTACTGGTTACCGAAAAGGCTAGTAGGCCACTAAGTTTTATACTATGTTCAAAAGTCCAAGTAGGCTGCGACCGCAAAAGCTTGAGAAATACTGGTCTATCAAGTATTACAAATGTGCTTATAAAATAGTGTAAAAAAGATCTGACTTTATGTAGTTAATCGGAAAACATTATCTTGCAATAAATAACATTGGACGTTGGATGTTAAAATAAGTAAATATTATTACCATTACCATTAGTAAAAATATTTATTACTGACGATATAATCGGTACCTTTGGCAAGTCCATATAATAATTTATTATTTACATAAATATACACTTTTTTCTTATTTGTTTCAATCACGATTACAAATGTAATGAGTAAATTTAAGAAAAATGTCAATTCTAGAACATTTGTTTAATCCTAAATAACACAAGCTTCAGGTGATATGTACAAGAATAGTCAGCGCAGACTTAATATTACAATGGAATTAACATGGTTATATTTTATATCTGATTATTTCATTCATTACAAATTTGACCAATCAGAATGTATCATTTTCCATTGTTGTGCATTTTAAATAAGTAATTAAATAGCACTTAGCTTTTTAACAGCGATTAAATTGAAGCTAGCTTTTATATGCAAATTTTAAACTTTTTAAAGGCATATTTAGCCGGATAATTAGTCGTAGAAGAAAGATACTTGTTTTTTACCTTTACTGATATTCCATATCTTAAAACATGTCGAATTATTCAATCAAGCAAATTTTATTTATTATTTTTTGACATTTATTTGAAAAGTAAAAAAAAATCTGATGTGGACACCACACGACTTCCTTGTACGCAAGACCACGTATTTGACGTAATTTGACATTAACATCTATTTTTTATTTTTTTGTTATTTTTTATCCTAATCCATAGCAAGCTTCATTATAAAAACCAAAAAGTATATGTTTTAAATTTACATATCTCGCTTTTACAAAGGAGTAATTTAATAATACTTGATGTGCTAGACGTAAAATTTAATTCTCTAAAACTCTTATTTGAAGCATTTATTTCTAAAATCAAAATGAAACCATTTTATTCAAGAAAAACTGTTAACAACTTCAGATAATATATCACTTCCGGTTAGCCTCTTTTAACCAAAATCTGCTATGTTATTCCAATTGATTCAAAAGTCTTATATACCAAATTTGAAACGTTTTGGATTATATTTTAATATAGTTTTTCATTAAACTCTATTATAGGCTTCAAACAAAGTACCATTTCTGGAAATTATGTAATGACCAAAAAGGGAGGTGCACAACTAGATGTTATAGAAGTCCTAAATATAAAATTTCAACTTTCTACGGCTTACCGTTTTTGAGTTATGCGAGATACGTACGCACGTACGTACGTACGTACGTACAGACGTCACGACGAAATTAGTCAAAATGGATTCAGGGATGGTCAAAATGGATATTTCCGTTGAAATCTGAAAACCGAAATTTTTCGCAATTACAATACTTCCTTTACTTCGTACAAGGAAGTAAAAACAAACGAATGAAATAATCTTGACATACCTATACCCCTCGTGCTAAAGATTTAAATTGATTAAATTTGATGTCTAGCTTATTTATAAAATTTTGCTTTTAAAAAAGTGTTTTCGTACATAACAATTTAAGATAAAATCCCTAGACCTGCGGTCTCCGGTTTTGTTCAAATTATTGTGTACTTAAACACTTTTTAAATTGTCAAATTTAATCGATTAAATTCTTAGCACTCGGGATATAACTATTGAATATTTTTGCAATTTTTGAATGCGAAAAATGGAACGTCAAATTGTGTAGGTGGTCAGTGGTATATTATTCTATAAGCCTATGAAGCCCGGGCTTGTGGCGCAAAATTTTATAGGAGCGTACTTAAAAAAGACGGTGCAAACTACCTGGTTAGGAACTAAAAAAAGCAAAGCGAATGACCAAATATATGGGCGCAAAATTTCAAGGGTTTTTAGCGTCAAACAAGGTTGATACGCCACTCTACGTGGTACACTGGCGGATGTACTAATTCTTACAAATGTACCGATTAAAATACAGTTAAAAGAAACGTATGTGAATTTTACACGAGATATTGTCAAAAGCAGGTACCTATGGTAGAAAGTTTTTGCAAGTATTTTTCAATGTACGTACATAAAACATCCAAATTGCGAAATAATGAAAGGAAAATCACTTTCTGTAAATTTGTTCCACCAAAGAATATTAAGTGTAGCTCCTCATCAGAGTATAAAAAGGAGATTAGAAAGTGTATCATATTATCAAATGTATTCTACACTTTTTACTCGAATTAAAATTGAACCTTAAATCCTATAGAATCTAATACGGTACATATTCTCAAGACGAAAACATCTACAACAATCTGGCTGTAAAACAATTAGGTCCTCCACTATTTTTTAATTAAACTTCCCCTAAATTGAAAATTGAAATCTGAAAACGATCTCTACAACATTTCCACTTGTAATATTCAGAAAGCGTTATTTGTAATTAAAAATAACCAATTTAATTTGAGAACTCGTCAAATGTAATTCAGAATAATCAATTTAATTTCAGAAAGCGTCAAATGTAATTCAGAATAATCAATTTAATTTCAAAAAGCGTTATTTGTAATTCCGAATAGTCAATTTAATTTCAGAAAGCATCAAATGCAATTCAGAATGCCTCAATTGAATTTCAGAAAGCGTCAAATATAATTCAGAAAATGTCATTTCAAATTCAGAAAGCATCAAATGTAATTCAGATTTGCAACAAACGGAAACAGAATATACAAAAATATCATTCAATCTTGTATGAAAATGTACAATAATAGAACTGAAATAAACAGCATCGAAAGAAGAAGATAGGTCCGAACCGGTTTTTTTTTAACTCTCAACAGTATTAAATCCCTATTACAGGGTGGGTTCACATTCATGAACACTCATGCTTGTGAGATTCGAACCAAGAACCCCGAGCGCGCTCATGACTTAGAGGCGTTGAACCACCGAAGCCGACTTATTGCCGCAATAAGAATCATAGCGAAACTGTATTTTGATTATACCAATATCTTATTTCGAATTACTTATATTTATAACTTTTGGATCATTTTAAGTAATAACTTCCTCTAAATTGAAAACTTAAAACGATCTCTTTGTAGTTCTAGAAAGTTTTAATTATTGTTCTTCATTAGCTATGATATTTTTTTTACTATTTTATGACGTAATCGTTAATTTTATATTGTTCTCAAATGATAAGTGGTAAATTTTTGCCGGAAAAATTTTCAAATTGTTACGAGAGCCGGTAGCCTAGTAATTTATTGAGTGACATTGACAAAAAATCAAGAGTTGTCAAACGAGTGATTTTTGATCAATGTCACGAGATAAATTGGCAACAGGCTCGAGTAAAGCAATCGGAAAATTTTTATGTTTCAGTTTACTTTTTCAACGTTTTAAATAGATTTCTGTCCGAATCGACTCGTTTTTAATAAAAACTGATAACACTGAAATTATACAGACTTTGACAGGTATGTAAACAATATATTTCTAAAACGTCAAAAAAATTTCGCTTATCAAAACTCACTTGTAAAAATACGACATCTTATTGGCTTAAAGTGAAAAAAAATTTGTGACAATGTTTTGCCGAAGTGAAACTTGGTAACTAGGTAGAATCCTGAATTTGGATTGGTTTATATATTTATAAGTGAAATAGTCCATAAAATATATAGAAAAAGTATTAATGCAAATCTCTAGAAAATTTAATAATCTTTAATTTTTATAATAACATTAATCTCGAAAAAATAACATCTACTAATATTACTTTGAAATGATTGGTTCTTTGTTAGTGACATTTATCTGTCAGTCACATACATTTGAATAACTGCGTTTTGTTTGTTTATTTATCTTCGAAGAAAAACTATTTTGAGCTTCCAGTAAAGTACCACTGCCGGTTATCCGATTTACACGAAAATTTAATGAGCTCTTTCCATTACAGAAAAAGTTCGAAATACAAGGTTTCAAAATTTTCTGAATGATAGACATCACCGTGAAAATGTTAAAATTGTATTTTAGGGACCTTAAAACGTGGTCATTTAGCAAAATCTCGATATGCGATTTTTAGCACGATCCCTATACCTCTCTTACCAAGGGTAGCGGGAGGTAAAAAAGTATGTTTCAGAAACGAATACTGGACGTCCTGGAAATCTTTAAACAGAACTCGCTCTGGCCTCTGGGCACAAGATCTAGATGTAATAAATGCAAAAAGCAAAAATGGGGCCTTTGCAATGAATCGGTTTTGTGTAATTGTGCTCATTTTTAGACTAAAAATAATTAATAAAACACTGTGAATAGTATAGTTCAAATTTTGATTGATACTGGGACGATTTACTGCCTATGTCATTAAACATACGAGTAGGTATTTTTCACTTCCCTTCAAATACACGTGGCTTTTGACTGACGTGGCATCATAAACTCAAAGAAATGTTATTTGATTTACTTTTGTTGTTTCGTTTCTGACAATTCAATCAAAACAGAAAGACCAACAAGAAGGCTTGAAAGTAGGTAGTAAGTATTTGGAATGGAGCAGATATGTGAGTGACACAGATGAAGAGAGAGAGAGATAGTGTAGCAATGCTGTAGTAGTATTAAACAAATACTCGAATATTAATTTTTAAAACTAACAGAAGTGTCGTTTTTACCTTCCGTCACCTTTAGGTAAGGAAGGTATTGTCTTTGGTCAAAAAATTTGGTGGTGAGTTTTTAATGAATAAGCACGTTTTAAGGTCCCTAGAATACGATTTTACTATTTTTACGATGATGTCTGTATGTATGTGTGTGTGTGTGTGTGTGTGTGTGTGTGTGTGTGTGTGTGTGTATGTGTGTGTGTGTGTGTGAGTGTGTCAGTGTGTGTGTGTGTGTGTGTGTAACAAAATTTTCGTCTACGATAACTCTAATACTACAATTCCAAAAATTATAATTCTTTCGTATTCCTCTTCGTTGCATCCATATGAAGAGCTGATTAGATTTTGGTTATAATTGGTCAACCGGAAGTACCCTCATTTGAAGATTTTAACAGTTTTTCTTGAAAAAACGATGTTAAATGTCATTTTTTCACATTTAATGTTATTATAAATATTAAAGAACATTGTATTCTCTATACGATTTGACTGCATTTTAAACTTCATATTAAATGGATAGAGAGTTATAAAATTATAAAGAAATTAAATTTCATAAATTAGCCAGCTATGGTAGAAACATCTACTATATTAAGAAAATTCTGATTGATGTCAGTGTCAAGTGCAATTGACATATTCGTAGTATTTTTGTGTTATAATTTTAGTCGAAATATAGGACCTTTTTGCTCGAAATACATACAACTGTCGAAGGTAATTTATATACAAGAAACTTAAAATCTTTTGCAAGGAACTTTCTGTATGGATTTTATAGAAAATACATACGGATTTACGAAAATTCTACCGGTAGATACTGCATCTAGCGACTGTGTTTGAATACACGAGTGGTAAAAAGTTACCGTGTTCGAAAATTGTTCAATATCTATCAGACCCATCTACCGGATTCATAAGGAATCTAATCTCAAAAAAAGGTAGTGATGCAAGGCGAAGCGCGCGCGTTAAAATGGAAATGTGTTCAAAGTAGGACTCTGCTCAGTTTGTTAACTACGTCAAATTTCTAACCTGTTTCAAATATTTTCATAGGTTATGGATCTACTCTGTTTACCACTTGCGTTATTAAAATATCGATTCTGGTAGCTATAAAAAGCTGTTTACCGGTAACAGTTCTCCGGTAGAAGTTTCGTAAATACCTCATATAACTGACGGAAGGTAATGTGCTGGCCACATCAGATTTTTTAAAACTTTGTTAGTTTCTCTTACAAATCATAAGGTTTTAATATAAATCCTCTGTTAAACGAAACTTGCTGTGTAATTAACGGTTGTTTAAAACCATCACCAGTTAACCAATTATACCTGCTTAGCGGCATAGCTCCACCTAAAGTTAGACAGTCAACGGCCAGTATTGTAGAGCGCTCCAAACACTTACATGATCCTCGACATCCAATGTTCGGCCACCTCAGTCACGTCTAAAAAAAAAGACACAGTTTCCTCACTTCATTGCATCCAATGACAGAGACCAAGACTGCAACAAGACGCTTAATGTGGGATGAGACATTAAAGCCAGAAGATAAAGCAATGGGTATCCTTCCAGATGAGAAACTATCACCAGGTAGAAATGGCCCATTTGGAAATCGTTAAATCGCCTACGAAGTCAAGTAGGAAAATGTGAAGTAAACATGTTCAACTGGCGATACCAAGCAGAACCCACTTTATGTCATTTTGGTCAAGAACAAACAATAGCCCACCTGCTCACGTGCGCCAACTTAGAAGAGGAATGCACGAGAGAAGATTTGGCTAAGGCAACACCAGCTGCTAAAACTGTGCAATTTTTTGGATGAATACTATTTAGGTAGGCTACTTCTCTGCCAGTTTTTACGGACGGTTTTTCCTCTTGCATGAAGGAAAGAATCTTCGGAGAAGATACATCCTCTCCGTCCTAGTTAATGCCGGGCGATGCATAAGGCCTATTTCCATAATTTCCAAATTTGACTATTTATATGGTTATAACAACAAGCTCAGCTAACTCACTCCATTTGGTCCGGATGCGGTATTTCGCTACCGAAAATCGGTCACTTCAGTATCTAGTGAGAAATATTTGTTGTAATGTTGTATATATTTATTATGTATTAATTATTTACATAATGTATATGGTTTGGACACGAATAATAATAATAATAATAATAATAATAATAATAATATAAATGACCAATTTTCTTATTTTTTACTATAGTGGAGGACCATATTGCAGCACTCCATATTTTGCATGTAAAAAGACGTGATGATAAATTAATTTTTTGTCTCTCCCTGTTTCATGTAAAATGATTTTTCTTTTCTGTTCCTTTGTACAGCACTGATGAAAAATATAAACTGGGACATATTTGAGATTTTATTACACGGCTACATTGTGTAATAAATATTGTGTAATAAAAAGGATATTAAATTTTTCTTCCAAATACCTATTTAATGACAGCAAAAATATTATTTCTTTTACATTTTTACGATGATGAGGATGTTAAATTGTTATTTGATAGGGATTGCTTTATATTCTCGAGTGATATTAAATTTTAATTTGATTATTTTTAGCGATGAGGTAACATATTTACTTTTGGGATCTCGAAAACTGTAAGAGCTAAGATTTCGATTAAAAGGGTTTTTGAACGCCTTCCGGATGTTTTCTTTTTTATAGCTTTCTGATTTCGCTGTACAGATGATAATAAATAATAAGTACCTACACATACATAGATGGTCGCTTCTTTACATATCAAGATCCGTATAAAATTAACACTAAAATTGGTTTATATAGATCCACTGACCTACACTAAGTAGTGTGTGGTGACCCCGGAAAAAGAATCGTAAAACAATAGTTTAGATTCATTGTATATTTTATTAATCCACCCTCTACACTGTATGAATGTCTAAACACTACTGACTCTCTCAATTTGTACAAATAAATATAATTATAAATATAATGAATTACATCACTTCATCAGTGATTACGTCTCGTTGTTAGTGGTAGATGCATTGGTGACCGGCTTCCATTATAAATATGATCAAAAAGTAGGTAACCTACACATATGGTTTGTGCCTACAGCTAGTCAGGACTGTCATATGTACGTCAAAAGCATGCGCCTTTGAAAAATATCGTTCCAACCGACTGTTGTACGGTTCATTGGAATGTTGGTAAGATTGTTCATACAGATTTGGGCGCATACATTCTTCGGACTATCAGATCTATCCACTGGTCTGTACTATGTACCCAGGGTTGCCGCTTGCAGCAAAAATATTGTGCCAGATAATGGAACTAAATTGTGTCAAATGTCAGCGAATTGTGTCGAAGCGGGAATTTTGAAAAAACCAAAACGGGAAATTTGAAAAATATATTACATATTTCTATTTATTATTATGAATAATAAAAAATAAAAATTAATGCAATGAAGAAAAAAAACGTAATGCCGAAAAATATAAATTGTGCCACACTGGTGAAAAAGGTGCCACATTACTCAAAAATGTTCAACTGGGCCACATTTGGTACAATTGTGCCAAATTCGGCAACCGTGTATGTACCCGAGCATGTACCATTTATCAACACATGCGCACCACAATTTTCGCGAGACGCGAGGAAAACATCGAAGCATAATGAGTGTTTGGAATTTGAACCTGGTCCAGAATTATTATATCATTGATCTGATGAAGAAATGAATTTGATATTTGGCCAACCTCGATAAATAATAAATATTTGTTTTTAGATCATTTATTCACTATTTTTTCTGCAGAAAAACAGTAATTATAATGATATGACAAGTCCGTTGTCCGTTCCAACCATATACAGTTTTTTACATATGTCTGAATGAGTACATGAAGAAGACATGCGCACAAAAGGGTTCATGAATGCGTACATGAACGCATTCAAAAAGTCGTGTAGGAACAAACCTACTGATTATTGAGATATAAAACGCAGATATTAATAATAATTGAAATGTTTATCCTGCCAAATTCAGTGTGATTTAAAATTGTTATTGTTTAAATATATTGTTTATATTTTGCGTTCATAATGAAGTCATTACGATACGCAATTGCGTATCGTAATGACCTTCATTTCGATACGCAATTTTTTGTTTTAGATGGTTGGTACTAGATGACGTTTCTTTAATCCATTTTTACCTAATTTATTTTTAGTCAATTGACAATTCATTTTAATAATATAATGTCGAAATTATTATAATTTTTTTTTTATTTAGGTAAGATTATTTACTTGAAAATGTAGAAATGGTTACAAATATAATCACAAATTGAGTAAGTAAATGTTATTGTATAAGGCGCAAAATATAAAAAATAGTATAAAGAACTCTTTTTATAAGACTTTCTTTCGCACTTGTCAATTTTGACGCGTGCGAAAAAACATGTCTTATAAAACAAGTTCTTTAATACACTATTATAATAACTATACGGTGTAATTTTTTTTAAGACTACACTAAATACTTTATAATGTATAATCCACATACATCATACATCATATGTTCGGATTCCCTAAGTTCCATAACCAACATTAAAAACCCATGTACTACCCATCTAATTTGCAAAGATATCCGAGAGCTGCTACAAAACCTGTCTTTACAAAACATATTTCTATGGAGCCCTTCTCAGGTAGGAATTCCAGGCAATGAAGAAGCAGACAGAGCAGCGAAAGTACGGAAATAAACAACATAACAAACATAAAAGTGGCTAAAGAAGAAATAAAAAACCATGCGAAAGAACAGACTCAAAAATTCTTAACAAACAAATGGGAAACAACCACTAATATTAAACTAAAAACTATTAAAATCGACACTAGAGCACACTAGAGACTGGAAGAAAAGAACAAATAGTAATAACTAGACTACGCATAGGACACAGCAAACTGACACATAGCTACCTACTTTCCAAAACTGACCCACAACAATGTGAAACCTGTAACACCAATCTTACCATCAAACACATAATCGAAAACTGCCCAATGTACACTACAAAGAGATAACTACACAACATCCCCCCAGATGTACGAAGAGCGCTGACCAACAACCAAGAATGCGAAGAAAACATAATAAAGTTTCTAAAAATAAATAAATAAATAATAAAAAAAAATGTTTGTAAATAAAATAGTATATAAGAAAGTGTATTAATTTTGAAAGGAACTTTGTATTTTGAACATATTTAATATAAAATTATAAAAACTATGTTAAGCTTAAGGCCGTTTTCATAATAAACTTTATCTTTAATTTAACACTTTAAATTAAAGTTGTGGGTATTCATTTTCATATTATAACTTTAGCACTTTAGCGAGTATTCTAGCATTACTTTAAATTAGAAATAAAGTTTTAAAGTTATTTTAAATAAAGTCTTAAAGTGAGTCTGATTATGAAAACAGCCCATATTGGATTAAATTCAGCACTCTTATTTAACTAAACGATTTTTATCTAAAAATAACAAAATAAGTAGACACATATAATGATGCATTAATAAGAAAAAGTGCATGCTATTTCCACGGTTACTAAAGACAATCACTAAGTAATACTTACTACGTTTACATGCAGTTTTGAAAATGGTTTCAATTTTCAGTCAAAATTATGCAAAACTGTTTACATGCAGTTTTCAAAACAAATTTAAAAATTGATTTGAAATCAGTTTCGGCGCATGCGTATTTAGCTGATGTAAGTGACAGATCCTCTTCACTCCAAATACTTCGTTTTGCTATTATTCCAATTAATTTCTATACATCGTACCACTACGCATTAAAACTACACAACTGTCAGTTTATTTGAAGGTTAGTAACATAAAGCGACAGAAACGTTATGCTCTGTACGCATGCGCAGTATCGAAACTAAATTTTAAGTGTTTACATGAGTAGTTTTGAAACTAGTTTTCAAGTCCAACCCATGAATTTTAGTTTTGGTTTGAGATCATTCAAAACCGTTTTGACACTGTATACATGGCGTTTTCAAAACTGAAAACGGTTTCAAAACTGCATGTAAACTCAGTAACTGTATTCCGAAATTGAATCGCGTTAACCGCGGTTACGTTTTTTGAAACCGGTTGGATTTTCGGTACGTGGTTGCTAAAAGATCTGTAACTTTTGCGTGAACAAGCTATCCGCGGTTATGGTACAGTTACATGTTGGAATATGACAGATGAACACGTGTCACGTTTAGTTTCTCTCCATAGATTTCAACCATCTTAAATTTGACAAGTTGGGATTAGCTGTTACCTGGTACTAAACATTAAGACAAAAGCGTTCCGTTTTCCCAGCCCAGTGCCGGTAATAATGTAACAGCGATTCGTAACCATTTTCAGTTGTTACCGTAAGAGTGATGAATTCAGCCCGTTGTAAGTAATGCACCGTAGAAGTCACTTCTTTGCAATATTTAACGTTCAAGTTAAATGAAATCCAAGATCATGGATCAAACCTTTATAAACGGATACAATGCCATTTTCGCATTAAATAATCCAGCTATGTGAATATTCGCATTCACAGAATTTTATATTCATTTGAGATTTGTTGATGCTGAAGTAAGCAATTTTATTCACCGGTTCAAAAAGCAATACTGGATCCCAGTAAGCCAGATTCAGCAGATTCAGTAAATAATAATAAATTCAAATTACCGAGAAACTAGTTTGCATAATTTCATACGCTATTATATTTTCCTGTTGTTATTTCAACCTGCACTGCAACGAGGAACAGAAAAAACAAAATGCGATATGCAAATTCTCTTCTTAAGCGCACGGGATTTCATTCTCAGGAAACAACCTTTCATTCCTTTGGATTTTATCTTTTTGCGCACGAATCAAATCATTTCTCTCAAATAAATATATTATTATTATGGTCTTTTATAATGCGTAATTATTAAAGCAAATTGAATTATATATCCTATTATCAATCTCTTCGCAAATACATAATAATAAAAATCTGATGTGGACACCACACGACTTCCTTGTACGTAAGACCAACATGAAATATACATAGATCGAATTATGAAATTGCACGTATTTGACATTAACATCTATTTTTTGTTATTTTTTGTCCTAATCCATAGCAAGCTTCATTATAAAAACCAAAAAGTATATGTTTTAAATTTACATATCTTGCTTATACAAAGGGCTAATTTAATAATACTTAGTGATGCACAACGAGGCGAGAGTACTCTCGCATCTCGTTTCGTCTCGTTGCATTATGCGAGACGATACCGAGAGCGAAATTGCAATTTAAAATTCGAGGCGAGATCGATATAACATCAGCGAGAAGCGAGAAATCTCGCGAGATTCTCTCGAGAGTCTCGCAATAAAAAGTATTTGTAACTTTATAGCTTTAATACATAAATTCAATGAAAAATGCACCGTACAGGGAGTGGAGTCAACGGTAATTCGTGCATAGAACACGTGAATGTGAAAATTATATGAATTGACTATATTTTTTTGAGTCCATCTAGAGTCGAATGATATCGGTCGCAGAGCGAGGATATGCAAAATAAAGACTAAATCGGTTTTGCATCTAATAGAACTAGTTTTTCTCCAACATTTCAGCTCCTAATTCATCCCAGTTAAAACTACGGTTAATAAAATTCTTGTCGACCCTGAAAACTAAAGGATCTTATATTAAGCGCCGATAAGAGCCAACACGGAGTGAAGCAGAATGATTGGTTGCCAGCGGGTTCCCAGTGTAGCGCTTTTTTATGATTAAAACTTACTTAAATAGTGGCATATAGTTTACGATAAAGTGTAGAAACTTTTATTTTCAAAAAAGAATTTTTTTAATGTTTAATTAGTTTTACTGAAGACAAAATGTATTAACAGATGTTCGTATTGAAATAATTTGGTGACTAGAATTTAGTGTTTCGTCTCTTTATTATAGTTATTCGACTGTAAATACACGGAAGACGGAACGATTTGGTGCGAACTTGTCTTTTGTAGTTCAACTGATATGTAAATACCTAGGGAAATACGTAGTGCGCAAGCGCTTATTTTACAGCGAGACTCTCGCGCGAGAACGAGACGAAACCCAAAAAAATGTGCGAGAACGAGAGCAAGATCGAGATTGCAGATCCGAAAACGAGACGAGATTGATATTTTATATTTCTCGTCTCGTCTCGTCTCTCGTGCATTACTAATAATACTTGATGTGCTAGACGCAGAATTTATTTCTCTAAAACTCTTATTTGAAGCATTTATTTCTAAAATCAAAATGAAACCATTTTATTCAAGAGAAACTGTTAACAACGTCAGGTAATATATCACTTCCGGTTAGCCTGTTTTAAGCAAAATCTACTGTTATTCCAATTGACATAAAAGTCTTAAATAAAGTACCATTTCTGGAAAGCAGTCCTAAATACAAAATTTCAACTTTCTACGGCTTACCGTTTTTGAGTTATGCGAGATACGTACGGACGTACGTACAGACGTCACGACGAAATTAATCAAAATGGATTCAGGGATGTCAAAATGGATATTTCCGTTGAAATCTGAAAACCGAAATTTTTCGCGATTGCAATACTTCCTTTACTTTGTACAAGGAAGTAAAAAGATAAAAATATGTTAAAACAACTCTTGTGGCGCATAATTGGAAATATGCGTGGATAATAAGAGAGAGTTATTTGATTTAATTCCGTTGTTTCGTTATTTTCTGCATTCATAACCTACTAGAAACTGGATTCCGTATATAAAAAAGGCAATAGCAAAAGGCTTGAAAATAATGAGAATTAATAGAGTAAATGATATTAAAAACTCCTACACTGTTCTTTGTTTTTAGTCTTTTTTGCGAAAAATTAATTATTGCATTATTACAACCAGTTAAATCGTTTCATGTTCTACTCGTATCTTTTAAAAGAAAAATAACTTTGAATATAATCTTTTGCAGCTATTTTCTTTCTATCAAAAAATACAGAACCACCATAAAATAATTCGAATACCAAACAACAGTAATATACAGGTGTCCGAATTTCTAGGTCACCACTGGGATCTTGGAGACTACATACAGAGAATTTATTTTAAAATGCAACATATGGTTGAATGGTTAATCACTTCCATGGTTACTCACTACTGTCAAAAATGACAGCAATGTAATATTTGTCCATTTTAAAATGCAACATTAAAATAGCTATTTATGTAATAAATTGCGAAAGAAATGTGTTTTAAGCACACGACGTGAAAATTATCATATAATAACACGTCTAGTGCTTAAAACACGATTTCGCAACGTATTCCATACAAGATTTTTTATACTAGCATTTTAAAACAGATTATTTATATTTATTCTCAAATGTCAACATTTTGAATTTTTCAAAATTTAAAAGTAGGCAGGGATCAGTCTCATCTTTTTGTTTCTATGGGATTCAATATGTTGTTAAATAAACATTGATGTCAACGTGCTCGGTGTATAATTTTTCTTGAGAATTTTGGTAATAAATTTACTTAAAATGAGTGACTCAGAGATTGACTCTGATATTGAAAATGGTGCAGAGGCTGCATTGGCTACACTGGTTCCAGGAAAATCAAAAAAATTGTATGAAGAAACTTACAAAAAATTTGACAGTTGGGCGCATTACAGAAAAGGTAGTTTTAGTCTATTTTTCGAAATTATTATCCATTTATAAGCCATCCACTTTATGGAGTAATTACTCTATGCTCCGAACTATGATATACATACCTTAATAAGAATGTGGATATAAGTAAATTTACCAACCTTATTGCATTCTTAAAAAGAAAAGCTAGTGGATATAAGCCTAAAAAATCAAAAATATTCACTAAGCAAGAGATTATTTATTGGCAAAAGTTGTGTTAATTGTTGGAATCTTTGGGGCATGTCGCCGGGAGGAACTTACGTTTTTACGTGTAGGAGATATTGAAGATTCTACTTCTTTTATAAAAACGAATATTACACGATTTTTTTTGATAACTGAAGGGTTTATCGATGGAATCAACTATTTAGCAATGTTTCGCAAGTACGCACAACTTCGACCTACTCATACTGAACATCAACGGTTTTTTCTAACCTACAGAAATTTTAAGTGTTGCACGCTTCCTGTAGGTATAAATACCATAGGTGGTGTACCTAAATTGCAGAGTTCCTCGGCCTCCCAAATGCTAAAGAATATACCGGGCATTGCTTTCGGCGGTGTTCTGCAACATTTTTGGCGGATTCGGGAGCAGACATTACAGTGCTCAAGCGACATGGAGGGTGGCGTCCAAGTTCTGTTGCTGAAGGCTACGTTGAAAATTCTTTGGAAAATAAGAAAGAAATTTCACGAAGAATTTTGGGAGAAAAAGAAACAGCAATTAAAAAAATAAAAATTGTCGACATAGAATCAGAATCCAGCAGCACATCTACTTCAGTTTCTACCCACATTGAAGTTAACCAAGAAGAAGTATCAAGAACGACATCAAATGTTCAATTTAGTAATTTAAGTAATTGCGTTGTAAATATTTATCATAAATAAACAGTTATAATAGGTATTTAGTACTTTTACTTTTACGCATTAAACTGTCATTTTTAAGCACTAGTGCTTAAAAGTACTTCATTTATCAACGGAAACGACAATCGAAAAGTTGTTATAATACGCTAGTATAAAAATAGTATTGTAGCACAGGAGATACCTGTAGAACACATCACAAATGGTGACAATTCTTTCTACTGCCGACTAGGATTGCCTCAGTGTGAATGGGTTTATTTTTGAACATTTAGCCGCTTTCTTTTTATTAAGAAGATCAACTCCGAGTAGCACACATATAAAATTTAACCACGAATGGTATTCAGATGACTGTTCCCAAAATAAAAATCAGGTAATCATTTATATATTGTTTTTCTTGACAAAAATCTTCTAATTTTTATTGTTTTGAGTGTTATGTTTAAGTTTGCTTTTTCAACGTTTTAAATAGATTTTTGTCCGAATCGACTCGTTTTTAAAAAAACTGATAACACTGAAAATATACACACTTTGACATGTAAACAATATATTTCTAAAAGGACAAAAAAATTTCGCTTATCAAAACTCACTTACATGTAATAATACATCTTATTGGCTTAAAAAATGTTTGTGGTGGTGTTTTGTCGAAATGAAACTTGGTAACTAGGTAGAATCCTGAATTTGGATTGGTTTATAAATATATGAGTGAAATAGTCATATTTATTTTAATAAAAATTTTCTGATGAGTGCTTCAGAGAGATTTATATGTGCCATTATATAGCAAAAATTACACAATACTTATTATTTATCAGTGATAGATAAAGATTATATTATTCATCTTCATAATATGTAAAAAAATATGTTTACAATAAATTACTCTTATTTGTTACAATATCCGGGCATTATGTTTTCGATTTTCACAAACAATATCCATAAAATAGAGATGTCTACATCATCAGTAAGTGGGTGGTAGGCTGTAGCAAAGTTTGAAATTTATTACAAGTCTGTCTGGAATTTATAAGACCCTGTTCAACATAATGTACCAACAAAAACGTTATCGAAAAAAGCGTTAGAGTAAGATTAATGCAAAATGTATGCCGTGATAGACACAGCTGAAATACCCGATCTGACATCCTTGTCAGAGGATCAAAAATATCCTTCAGAAAATTACTCCAGGAAAAAATACTTTCAGGAAGAGCGTTTCCATAAATAAACTTCACTTAGAGAATTTATATTCAGAATATGATGGAGCAATCAATAATATTCTTATTCGCGAATATTCTATAAGCACTCTTATTTTTAATAATTTTCGTGATAAATAATCTTTTCACTTCTATGAATAATAAGCAGGCCAAATTATTTGGGTGAAATGTAAAAATCAGAGAAGTATTAATTAATATTAATAAACTAAAGCTCAGTTGCATAAAACGTTGACAAGATTTATTTTCCAATGTATTTTTTATACGTATCCATGGTTACAATGTGCAGTTAAACACATGATCAGCTAACAACGTTTTATGCAACTGGCCCTAAATTTTTAATAAACGATAAATAAGTAAGAAATAAGATATTAAAAATAACGGTCACTATGATTAAACAAATATAAACACTAAATTAAGACCAAGAATATTATTAAATATTTTAACACTAATATTATTTATGTACTCGATATTTAGTTAACCTATTATTTATTTCACTGTTTCCATTTATTTCACTTCGTGTTCCAATCTTAGGCTGCCATTCGGTTGCAGATTGTTATATAGACTGTCTACGCCATAGAAGAAGGAATATAGAGAGCATAAACTTGAACTATGAGCAAGGGGAATGTAACCCGGTTGGGACGGACGCAGGTACTGTAGTAGTACAGATTGTAGTGGGGATTCGCGGTACAGAAAAACCAATAACCAAACACGATATACAGGGTGTAACAGCTAAACGAGCTACCTCAATTAATTTCTATACTATCGAAGATACAATGAAATACTATAAGAAAATTTTATAGAAGTCCAAGGGGGACACCCGATTATTGAAGAAAATATTTTTTTTAAATCAGTGGTTCTCAAGTTACAATACGATGTTATATTTTTTTAAATGGTATGATATATATATATATATATATATATATATATATATATATATATATATATATATATATTTAGGCCTATTCGCTGGAGTCTTTTTTTCTAAATTCAACCATATACTCATTTTATATCTTTGTATAACAAAAATAATAGTGCTGTTGATTTTGAAAAAAATAGAATAGAAAATTCAGTTGAAAAATAATTCGAAATCCGAATTTTCGAATTTTAATCTAAATTCGGCCCACATCATTAATGTGTTGGCCCACTTGCTGGCCCAACCAAATTTTTTAAAGATGTTTAGTTTATTTTATAAAAGAGATTATTATTTTAGAACGTGTAACAATAAATGCAATTTGTGTGGATATAAAACGTTTGAAATTGTATGTGAGCCTACTGCCAAAAAATAAGATGGATAGTATGTCTGTCCGTGGAGAAAAAATTGAATTATTTAAGCTATCGCCCCAATTCTGTGGCAATGTTTCTATTTCTTAGCAACACTGCTAAATCAAGTAACCAATAATAATTACCAATACTGAATAAAACATGACACGTTACATTTGTTTCTATTGACATTGATTAGAAATTTCAACAATGTTGCTAAAATTTAACAACTTTCTTACCGAATTGAGATGAATATTGATTAATATGTAGCTAATTAATTTGGCGGATGATACTTACTGGCCACGTCAGATTTTTGTACTATGGAATTGTAAGAAAAGTATCTGGACTAACAGATATAATACCAACTCTTTCTGATGAATTCACAAAACTGAAATTATTAACTTACGAGCCGCACGTTGTAATATTTCGTTTTACAAAAATTAAACTATGTTTAATTAGCGTTTACAACAAAATTTATATGGAATATAATAAATTGATAAATTACATTTACCAACATTGAAATAAAATTAAATTATATAAAAAATTGATTTTTGCTCCAGACAATGATAAATTAATACAACGAGAGATTTGTATCTAAAACTTGGAAATCGATTACGACATTTCAATAAAGATTGGTATGATATTTTAAGTTGTTGAATTACAGTATGTATTTATTTATATAAGCGCTGCATTTTACACAATAATTCCGATGACAATTTTTATTATGTAGAGTTTTAAAAATTGGAAAAGAGCTCTGGAAAGCGATTCTGGATTTCGTAAGCATGAAATAATAATATTAATATGTCAAAAGTAAGGGAGATAATTTTTGTAACGCACATTTAAAATTAGTTTTAATTTCCTTCTGCTAAGCGTTACACAAATTTATATGCTAGCAGCAGGATATCATTTACTTCCCAACACAGTAACATTGTACGAAAATTAATGTAAAACTGAGATAAAACTATAATGGCACTACTATAGTAGGGCCATTTTCTATATATTTTATAATTTATTTATGAATTATATTTTCCGGGAACTTTAAATTTGTAGTCATTGCTCTAACAAATCCAATTTTCAGAGCTATATCTATTTTCAAATTTTAGTTAATTATTACTTAGAAGTATTTGTAATTTTTGTTTATTTTGTTTTACCGTTTCTATACTACTATCCATATATTATGGTAATAAGTTATTTATTTTACTGTAATACTGTTTTTATGATATAAGTATGGCTCACTCAGATTTTTCATTGGACCACCTTTGTCCCACCCAGAAAATAATCCTAGTTACGTCCCTGCATTGCCGACAGGAATCTATCACATGGAATATGGCTCGGGCGACATCACAGCGAGTGAGGAGATAAGCGCTAACCTGCTACTAAACCTTAATACAATAAATATATTGGTATATTATTAATTATATAATCTTCCAATACAGGTAATATTTAGTGCAATAATAATAATGTGATTAAAATATAAATATTTGCTCTCACATAAACTAATTTCGTCCCATCTGTCATGTCCGGTGGACAAATATTACTTATTAACGTACAATTACTGCCCCGAGCTTCGCGGGTCCTGGGGCATCGATTGCGGCCGCCCCCTCCTTTTCCCACCCACGCCGTCGCAGCCGGAAGCTGCCGTCGCTTCCGGTCTAACAGCGCGGGATATTCAACTTCAACAGAGAGAGTTATAGAACGGAATGTAAACTGAGATATGTGGGATGCACAAAAATAATGAGGGAAAATAAAAATATTGGGGATAAAATAGTGCTTTGTTAAATGGTTGATTAGGGATACAAATGTAATAATATAAATTTATTATAGTTCAAAAATTCCTGTGCAGAATTAATTAAAATATAGGTATCATATCGTTCGATTCTGGTCGCGTCACACTGTGAATAATAAGTTTTCCGTAAAACTAAAACGAAGGACGAAAAATTTAATATTTGTAATTCTACAAGAACCAAACGAGTCTGCGTTTTTTTCGGACAAGCTTAAAACAAGCCTTCTCTGTGTCTGGCATCAGCAAAAAATAAAGCAGTTCTATTCTAACTATCTATCTTTATTACCTCCCGTTATACCCGTAGGTAAGGGAGGTAATGTTATCAGTCCAAAAATTCGATAGTGAATTTTCAGTGGATAAGCACGAATTAGGGTCCCCACAACACGATTTTACTATTTTTACGATGATTAATAATCTAGAAGTGATACTTTACTAGAAGCTCTCACAGATTTTCGTGAAAAATATATTATAGTATACTGCAAAACTTGTCAAATATAGTATTTAAGACTTTTATATAAAGGGAAGCAACATATTAGATTTTGGCTAAAATTGATAAACCGGAAGTGATACTTTATTTGAAGCTCTGAACAGATATTCATGAAAAATAAATTGATACAATCCAAAACTTTTGAAATTTGGTATTTATGACTTTTATAGTAATGAGAACGACATACTAGATGTTTTCTAAAATTTATAAACCGGAAGTACTACTTTACAAAAAGCTATAAACAGATTTTCTTGAAAAATATATTAAAACATGATTCAAAACTTCTAAAATTTGCTAATTAAAATCGTGTATAATTTGAAACATTTACTGAGTTTACATGCAGTTTTCAAACCGGTTTCAAAACGTTTTTAGTTTTGAAAACGCCATGTATACAGTGTCAAAACGGTTTTGAGTTATCTCAAACCAAAACTAAAATTCATGGGGTTGACTTGAAAACTAGCTTCAAAACTACTCATGTAAACACTTGAAATTCAGTTTCGATATTGCGCATGCGTATATAGCATAGTGTTTCTGTCGCTGTGTGTTACTTCGTGTTACTAACCTACAAATAAACTGACAGTTGTGTAATTTTAGTGCGTAGTGGTACAAAGTAGATAAAATAATTGGAATGATAGCAAAACGAAGAATTTGGAGTGAAGAGAGTTTGTCACTTATATCAGCCAAATGCGCATGCGCCGAAACTGTTTTCAAATCAATCTGTAAACCTATTTTGAAAATTACATGTATACATTTTCGCGTAATTTTGACTGAAAACTGAAACCATTTTCAAAACTGCATGTAAACGTAGTATATATATTTTGACTATACCGATATGATAAACCGGAAGTGGTACTTAATTTGGAGCTCTTAACATATTTTCGAGGAAAACATAATAAAACATAATCTAAAATTTGGTATTACATACTTTTCTATTTATTGGAACAACAAATTAGATTTTGTTTACAAACGATCAACCGGAAGTGATAGTTTACTTAAAGGCTCATTGCTATTTCAAACATGGAATTGATGGGAGGTCATGTGTTGGCCACATCAGATTTTTTTTTAAACATCATTTCCTACTTCAGTTTTATAATTTCACCAGATAAATGCAATTTTTCATTAATAGTACCATTAGTGTATTATTTTTCCGGCAATTTTTCTTAGTAAGATCACCACGATTGCTTGTTGTGACGAAAATCTATACGAGTGTAAAGTATCATTCACAACAAAAAAATTAACGTAGCGGTAGAATTAGTGGCAGTGGTAGTGGCCTGAGTAAAAGATTGAATGCGTTATAGCAAATGTATTCGTTCACATCCAAAAATTAAGAAAATTAGTACTAGCGCAGTGGCAATGGCAGCGGTAGGAGTTTGCAAACTCCAAACTTCTACGTTGCCACTACGCTACCGCTTTTTTTTTGACAGTTTTGACGTTTATTGACATCTGATTTCATCAGATAAAATGAGCAATAGAAAAAGGATCATTTTGTGGTGTACCTCAGACGTTGCGCTATATAAACAAACAGACTTATTAATAAACTTTGCACAATTAAAAGTGAACACGTAACTTATTTTCGCTTATTTCAATGCCACCGCATTTTCTTTTTTTTAAATAATTTTAAATTCCCTTAATCTCTTCGCTTATCTCACACAATGGAGTGCTTGTGGATAAGTGTAATTAATAAGTCGTCATCTATGTCAGTTGCTTTTTGTGCAAAAATAAAATAACAGCTATAACTGTCAACCTTGCACCCTAGTAATTTATAATAAAAAAATTCCTACAATTTTTCATTGTGAACAGAAATAATTTTTACTATAAATTTCTTACGCTACCGATGCCACTAATTCTGACACTATCGCTATTTTTTTTTTTTATTATTATTATTATTCTGAATGGGCGTGTAGCATGAATGTAGATTTTCCTAAGCAACAAGCAGGAGTGATCTTCATAAAAATTGTCTAAGGAAATAACATAACTTGATATTAAACAGCGATAAAAAGAAATTGGGCATTGCCATTCTTTAACAATTCTTGAAAACCTCATATTCTGAACATCCTATATATTGAATTCTTAATGTTTGAGAAAGAGGAAGTACAGAAGTTAATTGAATAATACCCACCTCATTTGCAAAATTATTCTAAATTAATCAAACGTCCTCGAAAATAAAGTTCTCTATACGTAACAATGATTATAAAGTCCTTTACGTTATAATCTCTTCTGTGCTTGTGTCAAAATTAGTTTGTTTGTCCAAAAATTCTCTGGCATCGTCCGTCGATTGTTTCGTGAAGAATTCCTCGAAGGAATTTAATGAAAAGACGGCAAATCTCGATTGAGATGTGAAGAAGAAGAAGAAGAAGAAGTAACGAACTTTGATTAAAGTTTTCAGGGAAGGTAATCAAAATATAACGAAGTCATTGTTATAGGGCCAGCCTGCTACTTCAAATTAAAAGATACGAAAATTCTACGCGCGGAGAAGTTCGCTACAAGCTTTTTCATTACTGTGATTGAGCCATTTCACTGCATAGGATGTACTTATTAAGAGAAAATTGAATCTCAGATAGAAGTGCATCGCTTTATCTTTATTACCATTGCTCTATTTCCTCTCTCAATAAATACAGCGCGTTTCTATTTACTGGACTTTTATCGCCAGATTTGTTTAATAAATACGAATTCCACATTGTAACGAGGATAGTTTAATAGTGGTAGTTCAGTAAATGACTAAATAAGAAGCTATTCAATTTGAAAACCGTAAATTGGAATTCCTGTCATCAATAGAAACAGTTATTTTGTCATTTAGCTCAAAATGAATTAAAAACATTTCAATTTTATTATTTTCTGTATCTATGTAAAGAGTTCATAAGTATTTGGTTATAATAGGGCCGATGCAAGAATTTTTATATAACTTTTAAATACTATTTTTACCTTTATAATATTATAAATATTAAAGAATATTTTATTCTCTATACGATTTGAATGCATTTTATACTTCATATTAAATGGATATAGAGTTAAAAAATTATAAAGAAATTAAATATCATATATTAGCCAGCAATGCTATAACTCTGAAAATAGCTGCTATATTAAGAAAATTCTGATTGAAAGGTGTTAGTGTCAAGTGCAGTTGACAGTATGTTTGTGTTATAATTTTCCTGGAAATATAGGATCTTTTGCTAAAAACTTTCTGTATGGAATTTGTATAATTTGTATAAAATACATATAACTTCCTTAAGGTAATTTTGCAAGGAACTTTCTGCATAACATTTGTACAAAATACATAGAACTGACGGAAGGTAATGTGCTGGTCACATCAGATTTTTTTCCATGGCATCTATGATTTTTGCAAAAATGTTATTATTGTTTTCGACTATTTTTACGGTTCCGGAAATTGAAAAATTATAAACAATATCATATTCGGATGCAGTATATTTTTCTGTAGCAAAAACCTAAATACAATTTTGCTCTAAAATAATTAGGGGGGCAAATAACTGCACATTTAGATTTTACCATTGAAACCCCTATGCTGCATCGTCCAAGTCACCTCCTTGTATACACTTAACACCTGTATGATTGTAGAAAAATATTGTGTGCTTCACATGCGGAAAACGTAATTTTGAAAATCCAGGCAAATGTCGAAAAAAACGCAGCATTCGTTTTAGAAACACTAATATACTATTTTAAAAAAACATTGCTTTATAACAAAAGTTCTGATGAACAATCCTTAAAATAATAGAAAAACGTGGTCAATATTTTATTATGCTCTCAGATTGTTATCCATCCAGTTACATACCGTGCACACAGTTGCTTGACTTTATATATCATACACGTGTGGCGTTGAATCCACATGGTTGCAGCCAATGGCTAAGTATGTTAAATGTTTCTATTTCTGTTTAAATTCAATCGCTTTTTCTCTTGAACCAATTGGTCCCAACTGTTGATGTGGCTTTGTATTTATAAGCACGTAGTCAATTAAATGATTAGTAACAGAACGTTTGTTTGCAGTATAATTAGTTTGTAAAGAGATTTGTATTTCAATTTGGACCGGGTTCATCATTTTCCGAGTAAAAACAGCCGAACATAATTGATTCCCGCGTTACACTGCAGTTTAATAGCCTGTTTTTGTCCTATTCCGCTGAGATATCTATCTGTATTTAATAAACATTTATCAGCCTACCTGCCTTCATATGCGATTTATTGGCTCTACTACCGATATTTCATAGAGACAAAAAAAGAATTCGTACTTCCTTTTTGCAATTTATTTACGAGGTTTGATATAGTTATTAACGTCATAAGGCTGATATGTAGAAAATAACAGATGAGGTTGAATGTTGTAAAAGTGAGGCGATAGCCGAGATTTTGTAATCAACCGTATCTGTTATTTGTATATCAGCCGTGTGACGTTCAGTATTTTTCATAATAACATAAAATATCTTCTGACAGCTCTTCATGACAATTTCATGATGCTGAGATTTTTTTTAGGAACACATGATTTTTAATAATTGTACTGTTATAAAAAATAACGGCCGTGGCTGTTTTGATGCATATATCGGTTGAGCATACAGTACTGTTAAAGCACATTTAACAGTATGGTATTATGAAAAATAAATAACGAGAATTATATCAAATAATAATTTATTCTTCAAGCTCAAGCTTACCTTGCATCATTACCCATATCTAATTCTTAAAAAATAATCACTTCTGTTTACTCCAATATTCTTAAATTTGAATAAAAGACTAGGTTTTTGTAGCTAAATTGTGTTCTACTAAAACTAGCACAACGTTCAGACTGGTAATAGTTATTTCTGCTACAAGGGATGTAGGTACCATTTACCATTTGAGGACGACATTGACAAATAAGTTCGAGAGTGGTCAAATGTACCTACATCTCCTGTTGCATATAAGATTTTTTCCACTCTTGATGATTTTTTTTTCATCTGATCATTTTTAATGCCAGATATGTCAAGGAATACCGTTGAATATTGATGCCAGAAACAACTATCTAAAGAGAGATTGGACTTGGACAGACTTATGGGTGGCCTTGTAACAAACTGCTTGGTGCATGGGGAAAATAGTTCCTTGCATATTTCTTCAGAGGGCAGCAAAAATGACGAAGACTTAACATACAAGGCAATGCAAAAAAATATAATGGAAAATACATAATTTTTGATCCCGCATTAATTGAAATTTTATATGTTTAAAACATACAGAGAACTCGTAAGGTATCTTATGAACTTTAATTACTTTTTATATAATAATATATATATAAATTTTTCTTATATATGTTTCTGTAGAATTTCATGGAGAGCAAATTCTTAATGTTTGTATAACGAATAGCAATAATTCAGGTGATACAGAACTTCCCGAAACTTACAAATTAGGAAATAAATATCCTATTAAACATTCATCAAGTTAACTTGATCATTTGCAATTCTTCTGAAGAATTCTATGTGAGAAAAGAAGGGAACCAACATCGGAGAATATCGTTAATATAGTAACAACTAAACTAACAACAATATACCGGGTGGCGCTCGAAATCCGTTACAAAGGCATTAAACTTGGGAAAACCGTTTTTCCTAGCGCGTTGCTCCCCAAATTATTTTAGAAAAAAAATCTTCAAATAAAAGTTGTAGAACATAAAATTTTACATTTGAATCAATAAGCAAAACTAATTTTGAATGCTTTGTAACAGAAAAATTAGGTGTAAAAATGTCAAAAATCTACTCAAAAATATTGATAGCCATGGAATTAACAAAGATCTTAACAAACAAACGTGTGTTTATCTGTCATAAAATTTGATTTACTTTTACTATTTAATAAAATTATCACAACGTAAAATTCTTAAGCAGAATAATAATTTAATTCTTCTATATAGTTCAAATACACATTTTTCTTGACAAAAAATAACAATATTTGGCATTTAAATCAACACATTTGTTTTACTTTTTTGTTTTAATTCCATGGATAGCACTATTAAACTAAAATTTAAAAAAAAATTATATCAGTTTCTGGCGTTACTAAACTTACGAAATGAATTTTGTTTACTGATTTACATGCAGAATTTAATATTTTATAACTTTTATTTCAAGATTTTTATTCTAAAATAATTTGGGGAGCAACGCGCTAGGAAAAACGGTTTTCCCATGTTAAATGCCTATAAAACGGATTACGAGCGCCACTCGGTATATATATATATATATATATATATATATATATATATATATATATATATATATATATATATATATATATATATAAGAATATAACCTGTAGATGGCGAGCGAGTGTGAATTTTTAATTTAACTTTGACATTAGTTCATTTTTCTGTCACTGTCTCTCTTCTTTATGATTTACAATTTGCGTGGTTTCTTTTACTTTTATTACGTATTTCGATTTGTTAAGCAGGATTTTGAAGGATTTTAATTTAGCTTATACTCGTACAAGATTAAAATGACAAACGAAAAGAAAATTGCGGCTGGAAGCAGTAGGTCGAAGAGCTGATAGTTGGGTTTTTACATTTTATTTTACCTTAACTTTTTAACACACCTTATTTCGGCAAAAGTAAAACAGTTGTTTTATGATATAAATTCAGCCATCATCCAGCTTTCGATTTTTGGTAAACTGACCGACTTAGCTTGAAAGTATCTGTATTAGCCATTATTATTACTCATTAATGGAAAATGTCAGCGTCAAATGTCAAATTAGAAATTTGTTATTAACATGTGACAAACTATCGCCTACGTTTATTTATCTAAATAACAAAAATAAATGTAGGTGCGTAATGTAAAGTGCTTCTACGACACAGGAGTGGGGGGTTGTTTTTCATGACTACTTTTGGCGCCAATATTCGTATTTAATTATTTATGAAAATAACATCAAATTATTAAATAAGTTAATCTTTATTTTTGGATTAGTGAATTTTACTATAATTTTGACAGTTTATTTCTTAAAATTTAGTCTAATCTAATCCAAGTAACTACCTTTTTTAAAACCCCTCAACAGGATTAAATCCCAATTACAGAGTGGGTTCACATTCAGACACATCTATGCCTTAGTGGAATTCGAACCCAGAGCCCTGAGGGCACTCATGACATGAGGCGTTGCTCTAACCATTGGGGCAATGGTGGGGCACCGGATCTATAATAAAATGAAGATTAAATTTTAAATACCGGGATAGAATAGAATTCACTAATCCATAATAAGGATTAGCTTAAACATTTTTGTGAATCGTTAATTTTTATTAATCTAAATACATACCTACATATTTACTTATGCTGGAAACTGTATTGAATTTCTTTTCTATTGTTCTAATTACTTTTTTTCTTTTTAAAACGTTACTTATATTATTTTGAAATAATTAGTTCTTTGATAGTGACATTTATCTGTCAGTTACATACATTTGAATAACTACGTTTTGTTTGTTTAAAGCGTAGGCTCTGGAATTTAAATTATAGATAATTTTATAAATTTATTCATAAGATATTTAAAAAAGTATTAATGCAAATCTGTAAAAAATTTAATAATCTTTAATTTTTATAATAACATATTAATCTTGAAAAATAACATTTAAAGGTATTTGTCGAAGAAAAACTATTTTGAGCTTCTAGTAAAGTGCCATTTCCGGTTATCCGATTTTCACCAAAATCTAATGAGCTCTTTCCATTACAAAAAAAGTTCGAAATACAAGGTTTCAAAATTTTCTGAATGATAATATTTGAGTTAGAGTGGAGGATCCACACACGAACATACACACAAACACACAGACATCATTGTGAAAATGTTAAAATTGGATTCTAGGGACCGTAAAACGTGGTCATTTACCAAAATCTCGATATGCGATTTTTAGCACGATCCCTATACCTCCCTTACCAAGGGTAGTGGGAGATAAAAATAATTATTAATAAGAAATATATTCCATAAACTTTCATTTATAATACTTTTTGAAAAATGTAAAACAGGTTCATTATTCCGCGTTCTTGACGAGTATAGCGATTCGTGATTTGTCTAAGTGAATTTTATGTCTGTTCACAAATGTCGCGATGATATGAGACGTCATTTGTAAACATGGGAGCACATGAGACCATCTTCCGATAGGGTGATCACTTTTACGCCATCTTGTATTTAGCTGATCGGTTTCTGGATTATCACATCTCTCGCTATTGTAATTGCCAAATGGCAGATCAGCAGCGCTCAGCAATCTTCTTCTCGTTTGCGGTGATTAAAAATGTCGGGGTTTTAATGTTCCATTAAAGTGGCGTAATTGCGGGCTGAACTTGGGTGTCCAAACTTCTACACATCCACCCACACAAGCCAGCCCGAGCTTTATATGTTATCCGTTACGCTCGTAAACTTAATTGCAGGCTATAATTCCTAAAATTACAAGATTTTCTAACACACAAAGTTTTTATTAATTAAAGATAAGTTTCCAAATTAGTCCCCAGATGTCTCTAACAAACATTATTAATATACGGATACGGAAAGCAGTTTACTGTTTTCTCTATATTACTTGCAAGATGGATACTAAACTTTGACAATAACTTACGGGAACAAGTATTCAAGATGTGAAATTGTATTTGTACATTTATGAAGTTGAGTTTAGTAGAATTATTACCTTCTGCCTATCCTAAGTAAGGAAAGTAAAGTACTAAAAATACCTGTGTTGATATTTTTCGAAATAAATTATGAACACTGTTACAGTAATTTTTTTGAAAGATGTCCAATCAAGGTCATATACAAATTGTATGAATTAAGATTTTGTTCTGTCAAATTCAGTAGAATCATTTACAAAAATTTTATGAGGGTACATAAGTGTGATAAGGCGAGGGTAAGAGCAATAACAAATAAATAACTTTTTGTAAACTTTTTTAGTATCAGTAATCATATTTTAACTCTGTTTATCTATTTTAGTTCTAAATGTCAAAATTCAGTTTAGAAATTCTTGTCGTATTATGATAGTCACGACAAAAAATTTGTTGATCTGAAAGTGTCTTTATTGGGTTCACAAGCTATGGTTCACCCTAGAATATGTTTTGCTCACCCAGTAAAGTATAATATAGGGAAATTGCTAAAAAAATACTTTTTACCTCCCGCTCCCCCTGGTAAGGGAGGTATAGGGATCGTGCTAAAAATCGCATATCGAGATTTTGGTAAATGGCCACGTTTTAAGGTCCCTAAAATCCAATTTTACGATTTTCACGATGATGTCTGTATATATGTGTGTATGTGTATATATATATATATATATATATATATATATATATATATATATATATATATATATATATGTATATATATATATATATATATATATATATATATATATATATATATATATATATATATGTATGTATGTATGTATGTATGTATGTATGTATTTATGTATGTATGTATGTATGTATGTATGTATGTATGTATGTATGTATGTACTCGTATGTATGTATGTATGTATGTATGTATGTATGTATGTATGTATGTATGTATGTATGTATGTATGTATGTATTTATGTATGTATGTATGTATGTATGTATGTATGTATGTATGTATGTATGTATGTGTGGATCCTCCACTCTGACTCAAATACTATTATTTAGAAAATTTTGAAACCTTGTATTTCGAACTTTTTCTGTTATGGAAAGAGCCCATTAGATTTTGGTGTAAATCAGATAACATGAAATGGCACCTTACTAGAAGTTCAACATAATACCTTTAAATGTTATTTTTTCCAGATTAACGTTATTATAAAAATTTAAATCCCAGAACCTGCGATTTAAACAAACAAAACTCCTTACGCAGTTATTCAAATGTATGTAACTGACAGGTAAATATCACTGTCAAAGAAATAATCATTTCAAATTAATAATAGTAACGTTTTAAAAAGAAAAAAGTAAATACAACAATAGGAAAGGAAATCAAAACAGTTTCCAGCATAAGTAAATATTTAGGTATGTATTTAGATTAAAAAAAATTAACGATTCGCAAAAAAGCTTAAGCTAATTCTCATTATTGGATTAGTGAATTCTATTCTATCCCTGTATTTAAAATTTAATCTACTTACATTTTATTATCAAAAAAGGTAGATACTTGGATTAGATTATATTTTAAGATATAAAAAAGTAGAGTAAAATTCGCTAACCCAAAAATAAGGATTAGTTTAATCTTTTTGTGACTCGGGCGGTTAATGGCGGGAGGTATTGTGTTGGCCACACCAGATTTTTTGTTTTGCGATGATATATATGTGTGTATGAATGCAGACAAGATAATTTCTTAAATACTACAGGACTAAAACTTCTGAAACTTTGTATTTCTTATTTTAACATTACCAGTAAGAGCTGATCTATTAATCGCGTTTAGTCTAATTTTCGTATTACACTCTGTATGTAGCATGTAGTATTATGTATTCCTTTTATGTCAGTATCTCCTTGCATTTTTGCCTTATTGTAGATTCTAAACTATATGTATATAACCAGACTCAGCAGTTCTTGTTTTAGTAAAAACTTCTTGAACCAAATCATGTATTTGATTCACCATTCAATTACTTTACAGGGCATCAGATTAGCAGTTCTTTTAACAGGTAATCTACTTGAAATCCCGCATAAGTTCGCTTTAGTTTTCTAGTAATAAAACAACTATTCTATTTCCGTGCTCCCAAATCTACTATCCAATGCACGCCCCTGGATAAAACAAACAAACGACTGCCAGAAAGAAAAACTCAATTAGCCAATCAATTGAGTTACTGCAGTGCGACATAATACTCCCCAATCGAGATAACAGTAGTGAGACGTCTCTGTCTCTCTCTGTTACTCGATGGATACTATAGGTTTGTCTCTGTCTGTTAGCGAGATATTGGCATCGGCTTAATCCGATAAACGCGTCCATTAGATGCGATTAGACCGGCTCGACCGTAAACAATACAGACTTCAAACCGGAAACGGAACGAAACGAAACAAGATTCGATTGGAGGACCCATTCGGCTTCCTGTTTTGACACCGGGAAGTTATTGGATTTTTGGGGCTTAGAGGACAGAGATTTTTGATGGCTGATTTCACAAAGGGAGAATCAAAGAAATTTATTCAGTCTGCTGGTCTGATCGATACAGAAATGAACAAACAGAAGATAAAATGTTATTGATTTAAAAATAAAATAATCGGTGCTATTCTGTAACTTTATCATTATCTGTTATCGATCGTTTAATTAATGACAATAGTTTATTTTTAATGATCAAAATATCGATTATCTCAATTTTCGTATTCTATAGCTTTGTTCGTTCCGCTACCCTGCGTCTATTGCAAATCGCGGCGGTGAAATTTGCTGTTCTTTTCGATTCGCGGTTCACTGTAAAGTCACTAGATTCTGCTCGTTCCGTTTAAAATAATTTAACGCAAACGGATTGAACAGAAAAATAATTTTTAGTTACTTAAATTATTACCGCGGCGATTGGCAGTGAATCGCAAAACGCAGCGATAATTACCGCCGCGTTTTGCGGTAAAACGCAGCATAGCGGAACGAACAAACCTTATAACTACAATCATTTTCTTTGTCATTTATTTGACAATTTTACGCATTTTGCGGTCATATGAACTTAGCTGTCATTTACCAATACGTATTTCAATTCTTTAATTATTCACTCACAGAATTTATTTATTAGTCTAATATAATATTTCTCTTATTATCATAATTAACGATATTTCTCAAATCAAATTGTCAGAAATATCAAATAAGTTAACTTACGTTGTGACAGATAAAACGTCAAACATTTATTTATCTTTTGGCTGTCGATATTTTCAACGTAATTTGCAACATTTTCATATTTAATTATTGTCGTTATAAAACACGTAAACGTAATTCTGTTTATTGAATTAGATGCAGAATTGTATGCCTTAAAACTTTTATTTGACGTGTTTTTTCTTAAAAATAATTAGGCGAGCAGGAATTTGCAAAAAACTGATTTCCCATGTTAATCTCCTATGTACACCTTTAAGGCAGACACTCGGTATACTATTATTCACGAAAGATGACTATTCAAGGTCATTTGTGACCCGTCTGATATAATATTACTTGCAGATAACTTCATTGCATTTTGTATACACAGGCGTACAACATGAAATATTTATGGACACATTTTAACTGAAAAAATAGGAGTAATTCATTTGAAAATTGTTTCTTTCTAAATTGTGCCTTTCTGAAAAATTTATGTTCTTCACTTATGTTTTTGCAAAATACAAAAACAAAGACTTAACTTATAAACCAAGGAATAATAATTTGATTTAAACGTCAACGCCACTGGGCTACAGAGAGCAGTGTAGTAGATAATTAGGTATCTGTAATTCTACGACATATGTCATTAGAATTTATAGTGTGTTAGAAAGTAATGCCACTATTTACGTATATCTGTCACACCATATAAATTAAATAGACGTAGGTCAAATAATCTTTCTCTTTCTAATACAAAATATTGCTAAGCTACTGCTATAAAGTGATGTGTATTCTTTCTTCGAACAAATGGCCTTGAATAGTCATCTTTCGTGAATAATAGTATATATATATATATATATATATATATATATATATATATATATATATATATATATATATATATATATATATTATTCATTTAAAACTACAGTGGAATTTTGAAAGCTGAGTGTTTATATGTTTTTTTCTTTTCCACCGATATTCCCCTGATGTACTATTAAAATTTAGTAGAAAAAAATAAAATATCTTTCCAAACGCATATTTCTCTGGCATTGTTATATTGAAAACTATAACTGTAAAATGATTGATTACAACAAAGAATATTTTATTGATTAAGAATGAATCGAACAAAGGAAATTTCATCAATATTTAATAATAGCAATTTGCGAAGAAAAAAATACAATAAAATTGTGGTGGAAATTATAAATGTATAGTTTCGAAGGGGCCTCGCATGTCATAATAATTGCTCTGGGCCTGGCGGTTTCTAGCAGTAGCGCGTCACCCGAATATCATTTCTACCATTTCGCAGATGAGGCTTGAGTGTTATGATTAAATATTGGGCGAGTTTTCGGATTTGTTTAAAATTTTCATCGCGTAAGGATACATTTCTTAGTGCCTTGTGAATACAACCTAAATCTATAAACAATATAAAAATATAAATACTACGAATTATATTATATGATATAAAATACTTGCTTGTATATTCTTTCAATTATATTGCATTGAAAGTACAGGCGATATATAATTCTAACTGATACTTTTATCTGATTTCGACAGTTTTGTTATCGATCATTAATATGATAACGACAGCATATTACTAATCGATAAATTTCAGTGTATTGACTATCATTAACCAATTTTAATGATCAAGTGTCTCACAGAATCCCAATTTGAATTGCAATCAATCATTACCTCTATTATGATCAATAAATGATAATCGGGGCTATTCTGTAACTCAATCATTATTATTTATCGATCATTATCGAGGTAATGATCGATTACGATTCAAATTGGGATTCTGTAACTCACTTGATCATTAAAATTGGTTAATGATAGTCGATAACACACTGGAATTTATCGATCAGTAATATGCTGTCGTTATCATATTAATGATCGATAACAAATATCAAAATCAGATAAAAGTAGCAATTGGAATATTATATCACCAGTACTTCAATGCAATATACATAATGGAAAGTGAATATACAAGTAAGCATATAATATAATTCGTACTATTTACATTTTTATGTTATTTATAGATTTAGGTTATGTATTCACAACAAGGAACTAAGAAATGCAAGTAACCCTTTCTCCTTAAGCGATGAAAATTTTAAACAAATCTTTTAAGTAATCAGAGTACTCGCGCAATATTTAATTATAACACTCAGACCTCATCTGCGAAATGGTAGAAATTATGATGACATTTAAGGCCCCTTCGACTTCGAAACTATACATTTATAATTTCCACCACAATTTTATTGAATTTTTTCTTCGCAAAATGCTATTATTAAAATTTAAAATATTGATGAAATTTCCTTTGTGGATTCATTCTTGTAATCAATAAAATATTCCTTATTGTAATCAATAATGGACCTTTTCAATTTAAAGAGATAGAAGATATGCGCAAAGGGGATCTGCGCATAGTAAGAACAACTGAGATCTATGGCGTTTGTTTCTAAAAAATTCAGACGTAAAATGTGAGAATACAACAGATAACTTTAAAAAATCTTATCGAAATAAGTTACAAAAGCTTTTATTGAAGTTAAAATGTCTAACGATGCAAATTTTCACTGGGAATACAGGTATTTTAATGACTGTAAAATTTTACATTTTGTTTGCCAGCCCAACTGGCAGTTGTTTGCGCCATTTTCTTACTATTTGCAGCGATAGAAAGAGATAGCCGTTAAATTGAAAAGGTCCATTGTACAGTTATAGTTTTCAATATAACAATGCCAGAGAAATATGCGTTTGGAAGGATATTTCTTTTACTTTTTTCTACTAAATATCAATAGTACGTCAGGGGAATATTGGTGGAAACGAAAAATACATAAAATCAATCAGCTTTCAAAATGCCACCGTAGTTTTAAATATATAAAAAATATATAATAGTAAATCATAATTATTCTTTGCAAAATTCTACATAATAATTTTTTTGTTGAATTAATTTGTGCAATGAGTTTTTTTAAGCAATAATCAAAATATCATTTGTTGTAATCAATAAAAAAATAATAGTTTTAAGGGGCTCAATAGAACAATGTGCCTATATAATTATTTAAAACTAAAAAATATTTTATATTACCCTTTTTTAAATTAGGTAGTTTTTCTTATTTAGAAAATTTTAGGTAGGTACATGTTATATTGTTAAAACTATATTTGTTTTTGCAGTTCTGTTAGTGAATATTTACTTATATACATATACAATATTACAATACAACGCAATAATTAAAGTATTGAAAAATTTATTGGTAAATGACTGCTAAGTTCATATGGGTGCGAAATGCGTAAAATTTTCAAATAAATGACAAAGAAAATGATTGTAGTTATAGAATACGAAAATTGAGACATTCGATAACTTGATCATTAAAAATAAACGATTGTCATTAATTTAACGATCGATAACACATAATGATAAAGTTACAGAATAGCACCGAATGATTGGGTTACAGAATAGCTCCGATTGTTAAGGGATATCCTGTTTCTTGCAACACTCATACCTATGTAATTAAAATTAGCAGGTATTGACGAGTGTAAAGTTGAATTTTCTAAACCCTTTTCATTTAATCACTAAGCTCCTATATAGGTACGCAGTTCTCTAATAAGCACAATGCTTGGTTGCTTCTACTTCTAGACTCGTAATTGTAACTGAAGTATAAAAGTAATTATTTCGTCTGAAATTTAAAGTGTATAACGCTTAATATTATAGTAATTGTATCTGTTCTGAACGCTTGTCGACGCATTTCGCTCTGTATTTTCAGATTTTTCCGCCTTGTTGGAGTGTAATTGCATTAGGCTTTATTTGCTACTAACAGACACTGTAATGTTATCGACAGATTAATTAGAGACTTTTAATAGCCGGCTGATCAACTCCCACACTGGAATTAGGTTAATTAATATTTTGAATGCGTATTTAGTTCATCAATTGTGCAAATAATTCAACCAATAGGTTGTTAATCGACGCTCACTATATTGATAAGTTACACATAATTAGTTTCCGATATATGGAAAGAATCAATAGGTGGTTGATTGGTTGATGCAATTAGCATTAATTATCAGTTGGAAATATTTTGCATATGTACGTACAAGTTTATTTCTATTTGAAAATTTAATAAATACATATGCATTTATGGTACAGACTGTTCTAAAAATAGGAGGCAATATTTGGGAAATATCCAAAAACATACAATTTCGGATTTAAACACTCTTTTTTGTAAACACGATTCCTTATAGCAGGGGTGGGGAACCTTTTTTCTGTCACGGGCCATTTGAACATTCAGAACATCACTCGCGGGCCATATAAAATATAAGCCCCCCCCCCTGGTATTTTACATGATAATGTAACCTTAGCTTTTTATTTCAGATTTTAGTTGTGTACGAACATGTTCATTTTGGTTATTTGTGTGATATCAATTTATATATTTGACGTCGTTACTCGCAACTGATTTTCCAGGTTTGTATCGGTCAACTTGGAGCGTAGTCGATTTTTTGTGATGGTGAGTTTTGAAATAAACTGCTCACAACAATAAATTGTTCCGGACATTAGATGCATATTTCAATGCATTTCTCCATAAAGTGGGATAATCATCATTACTTATATAACGTTTATAGAACTCAAGCAGTGGAAGGTTGTTGTACCTAGCTTTGTAGCTGAATATATATATATATATATATATATATATATATATATATATATATATATATATATATATATATATATATATATATATATATATATATATATATATGTGTGACGGCTGGAGCCGTTACAATTGTAAAAATATTAATTGACTTACCTGTATAAATTATAAAATATAATAAAAGATAACAATTTTTATTTTACGTGAACGTTACCAAAAAATGACAAAATATGAATGAATGTTTATTTACTTTTCGTCACCCCGTTTCCAAAACAATCCCCCAAACCTCACTTGATTTCTTTGATTCCCCCCATGTGACTGGATGCACATTATAATACTCCCCCGCCAGACGAAAAGAAAATAGATATTTTACAAAGAAATTACTACAACAATTATAAAAATTATGATAATTAATTAAACTTCTTGGCCTTCTAATCTACCGTTTCCATTGCCTAATTGACGAATGGTGCAGGTGGAGTTTGTGTAGTTTTGTTTTGTGATGGGTTTTAGTCTGTTTATTGATATATTTTCATGTGTGTTATCTTTTAAAATAGTGAAGTATTTATCTGATCTCGCGATGACTTTGTATGGGCCGGTGTAAGGTGGTTGTAGTGGAGTCTTGATGGAGTCTGTGCGAATGAAAACGAAGTCAGTGCGATAAAGATTTGGGTTTGTGTAATGATGTTTGTTATATGTGGATTCTGAAGGAGGTAATGTAAATTTTGAAAAAATTAATATATATATATATATATATATATATATATATATATATATTAATTTTTTCAAAATTTACATTACGAGTATTATTCAGTTAATATAAATTTATTTTGCTATGAAAGAAAACTGCATAATTTTTTGAATTTCAAGTCCTGCACGCGGGCCGTTCTAAACTACTAGGCGGGCCGGGCCGTATACGGCCCGCGGGCCGGACGTTCCCCACCCCTGCCTTATAGCAACTGTCATAATTTATTGCGACCCTAATAACTGGGTAACTGGGAATATTCGAACGCGTTCGACAATCCAAGAGAAGTAAGAATGAGAGGACGTCTAGAATGTTGCGTACAGGGGAAGGGGAAGTCAGTTGATATATTTAGTGGCCTATTCAGAGAAATACAGTCGTAAAGGTTGCTATGCATACAAATATTGTTATCATAAAGACATTTGTAACAATCTTTCTGAATTTGTCAATTCAGAACCTACGTCGGTATTATTAACAATCTTTACAAAGTAATACTTGTGAATGAACCAGATTATTTGACAATAGCTAACTTCATTATACATATATGAACATAATCTAGTATGCAAACGTTTTCGCAAAACAACTAAAGAACAATATGATATTTATGTCATACTTTGAAACATTTACATTATTTAGAACGGGTTTGTTATTTCCTACAAATGATCTCAACGTAATTGAAAAGTTATGGGAAGATTTAATCTTTTTATTTTGACTGAATATGTAAGAGAAACATTACACATCACACAGAGTTTTCAAGAATACCACAGAATGTCAAAAGTAACTTCCACCATAGTCTTTATTGGTCGTATGATTATTATTCAAGTTGAAGCAGAATCTATACGTATATTAAACTGCATCCTGCTAAAATATAAAAACACCAATATTTGGTAGAAAGGTCAATATTAATATTTGATTGATATAATAACTTGTCACATGTCAAATAGCAACGTGATAACAACCATAAATACATAAGTCATTTTTATTCATGTAACCGAGTTACATATGGTTAACCGCACGTAACCGGTGTGAATAAAAAATGCCAGGTTACTACAGACGTTTTAGTCAAATTAATAATATGACATTTGTCAAATATTTAATGAAGATTAAATTTTAAAAACCGGGATAGAATAGAATTCACTAATCTAAAAATGAGGATTAGCTTAAACATTTTTGTGAATCGTTAATTTTTATTAATCTAAATACATACCTACATATTTACTTATGCTGGAAACTCCATTGAATTCCTTTTCTATTGTTCTATTTACTTTTTTCTTTTTAGAACGTTACTAATATTTTGAAATGATTAGTTCTTTGATAGTGACATTTATCTGTCAGTTACATACATTTGAATAACTGCGTCAATTTTTATAATAACATTAAACTCGAAAAAATAACATTTAATGGTATTTTTCGAAGAATAACTATTTTGAGCTTCTAGTAAAGTGCCATTCCCGGTTATTCGATTTTCACCAAAATCTAATGGGCTCTAGTACAGAAAAAGTTCGAAATACAAGGATTCAAAATTTTCTTAATGATAGTATTTGAGTTAGAGTGGAGGATCCACATATACATAGACACACGCACACACAAATACACACATACACAGACATCATCGTGAAAATGTTAAAATTGGATTCTAGGGACCTTAAAACGTGGTCATTTACCAAAATCTCGATATGCGATTTTTAACACGATCCCTATACCTCCCTTACCAAGGGCAGCGGGAGGTAAAAATGCAATGCATTTTACGCATCGATATTAAAAGTCACATTTCACTTACTGCGATTAAAAAAAATATTAAATGTATTGTGTACAAAAATTGTTTAAATACGCATGTTCATTCATGTATAACACATTTGTAATACGAATGATTTACCACAGGCTGTATTTAATTTAAAATCTATACATTCAATATATCACCTTTTACCTAACATTTCCTTTTATACAATTCCCATCTTTTTCTGCGAATTTATTTCCTTCGGTTCTCATCTTCTGGCAGTCATACGGTCGTCTCTATTCATCATTCGGTTCGGATGAAAACCCAGTATGGACAATATCAATATAGCAATCTACCCTTCGCAGAATCTACCGTTTTTTCTCTCTTTCGCGTGACGTATGAGTTCATGATGGAGACTCTGAATACACGCTTCAAGACAATAGGGATCAGACGATGCTCTTTTCCATTGCACTTGAGAAAGAAAGGAGACTTTTTGTTTGACGGGATTCCGGGAGAATTCTTTCGAGAATAACTAGGTACAGATAATAATTTAATATTTAAATAAGTTAATATTTTATCTCCATGAGATTTTTCAATAAATTATGGCCTGATAATTTTCCTATTTCGCGTTTACAATGTTCAACTTTCTACAACTGTTTGTATAGATTTTTTTATTTGTGAAGTTGGTAACTTATTCTAAGTGCCAAATAAATAATTTTCATTTTAGTTGTCATTACTCATGGAAAAATGATGCAATAAGGGTTTACACTATTTTTCAATTTTTTTTTATATTTCATCCATCATGAAAAGTTATATGTACGTATTAGAATAAATAAAACATTTTTATTATAACAGGTTTTCTGTAAAAATAATATTGAAAAGAGTATTTTTTGTAACTCGTTTGAACGGCCATTTTTAACGCCACGACAGTGCGACATAGGCTGCAAGCAGTGGCGTCGATAGACCATTTCTAAGGGGGCTTACGCCCTCCCTGTTTAATTTTGCGCCCCCTTTCCGTATTTTTATTTAAATAAATTATTAAAAATCAATCTGATTTTTTTACTATTTTATTATGCACTTATTTATCTGCAATAAGCAGCGAGACGATTATACCTACGACTTTAGCCGAAGAGGAAAGGTTACCGCTGCTCTAAAATATGAAGCAAAAATTCAAATAAATTATTCCTGTATTAGAACTATTAACGCATTAAAAAATTCAACACACGACAAACATCCTTTCGATACTAACCTGCATTTTAAAATAAAAATTATTGAAATCTATTAATACTGGACTTTTCTCGTTTTGCCCTTAAAATCAAAGTCAAATACTAATAGATTTCAATAATTTTTTTTTTAATTCAGGTTAATATCGGAAGTATGCGTGGCGTGTGTTGAGTTTTTTAAAATGTTAATAGTTCGAAACAATTAATTGAATTTTCGCTTCATATTTTAGTACAGGGGTAACCTTTCCTCTTAAGAAAGGTACTATAAGAAATCAAAATGATGCACCATTCAGGCTATAAAAGAGACGAAATTATTTAAGGCTATCCCATTGCAAGGACATAATGAAACAAAAAATTCAATAAATAAGACCAATTTTATAGGCTCTAGTTATTAAAAAATTTGATTCTTTTCTCCAGAATTACAATGTACCTCAAAATGTACATTATTGTTCACTACGTCACAAAATCATGTTAGAGAGAGTAGTGCAAAATGTATAATACGCAAAATAACTCCGGAAATTAATAATTGTGATTATTTTGCAATAATAGTAGATGATCCTCGGGACATCACTGCAGAAGAACAGATAAGTATTTGTGTTCGCTTCATTACATCTGAAAATCTTCCAAAAGAAATATTTTTATGTTTTAAACATGAAAAAATTTAAATGCAGAATCAGACTGTCAAAAATTATTTCGTTCTAAAGGTACGCCCTGTTGCGCCCTCCCTGTTAAAAGTACCTAGTGACGCCCCTGGCTGCAAGTCTAAATGCTCAATATATGGTCAGTTCTATGTATTATGTACAAATTTTATACAGAAAATTCCTTGCAAAAGAGTCTATTTCTTGTACATTACCTTCCGGCAATTGTATGCATTTTATACAAATTCCATACAGAAAGCTTCTAGCAAAGGATCCTATATTTCCAGTAAAATTATAAGACAAACATACTATGTCAATTGGACACTGACATCTTTCAACCAAAATTTTCTTAACATAGTAGCTGTCCATAGCTGGCTACTTTATGAAATTTAATTTCTTTATAATTTTTACCTTCCGTCACCATTAGGTAAGGAAGGTATTGTCTTTGATCAAAAAATTCGTTGATGAGTTTTTATTGAATAAGCACGTTTTAGAGTCCCTAGAATACGATGTTACTATTTTTACGATGATGTCTGTATGTATGTATGTATGTATGTATGTATGTATGTATGTATGTATGTATGTATGTATGTATGTATGTATGTATGTATGTATGTATGTATGTATGTATGTATGTATGTATGTACGGATGGATGGATGTATGGATGGATGTATGTGTGTATGTATGTGTGTGTGATGATTCTTTCGGGACGCATAACTCCATTACCACCTTTCCAAAAATTATAATTTTTGCGTATACCTGAACTGATTAGATTTTGTTTATAATTGTTCGACCGGAAGTACCCTAATTTGAAATTTTCTTACTAAACGCTGTAAAATATCATTTTTTCATATTTATTGTTATTATAAATATTAAGGAATATTTTATTCTGTATACGATTTGATTACATTTTATACTTTATATTCAATGGATATAGAGTTAAAACAATCTGATGTGGCCAGCACATTACCTTCCGTCTATTCACCGTCAGTTCTATGTATTTTGTACAAATTCCACACAGAAAGTTTCTTGTAAAACATTCCATATTTCCAGTAATTACCTTCAGTCAGTTTTACGTATTTTGTTCAAATTCCATGTAGAAAGTTTTTGGTAAGAGATTCTATATATTTCCAGTTAAATTATAATACAAACATACATCAATTGCACTTGACACTGACATTTGTCAATCAAAATTTTCTTAATATAGTAGATGTTTTCACGGTTATAGCACAGCTGGCTGCTTTATGAAATTTAATTTCTTTATAATTTTTATCCATTGAATATGAAGTATAAAATGTTATCAAATCGTATAGAGAATAAAATAGTCTTTAATATTTATAAAACAATAATATGAAGATATAGACATCATCGTAAAAATCGTATTCTAGGGATCCTAAAACGTGCTTAGTGATTAAAAACTCATCATCGAATTTTTTGACCAAAGACAATAGCTACCTTTCTTACCTAAAGGTGACGGAAGGTAAAAACTAATTTAAACTTGTTCAACAAAAAAAATTAACAAGGAAACCAACATACGTAACTCCTTAAACGAAATTTTTTTCAACGAGAAAATACATAAATAAATGGCTTCACAAATAAACATAATTCTCTATTTTTATGTAAAACTATAGAAAGTAAATTAAAAGAGTATATAGAAATTTTCATAATGAATAATCACGCATAATTTACGGGTAAACGAATTAAACAATGCATTAAAATTATAAATACATGTGCATCTATAATATAAAAATAACAAATAATTAAAATAGAAACAAACATTCATCCAATTTGCTTTAAAAATGTCAATGTTCATAATTAATATTTCAAACCAAATTAATTAATGCATGAAATATATTCTCTCTGTATTTAATTAAATATTGACATGTACCAAAATATGCAAATATGTAGAACAAATTTTAATAAATAAATTAATGTCATCATACTTAACAAGTCCATTTATTGAAGGTTCTGGGTTATAGTGTCAGTGTGAGCAACAAGGTTTCGGCAAAAACCAAATAAAACTCGAAAAATAAGGCTGTAACGTTTGTCATTCTAGAAGAACCAAACTTTATTGCCCTTTTCGGACAAGAACAAACAAGTTTTTTCGCTATATTTACATTAGAGTCAATAATAATATACAGGATGTGCATTTTAAATGGGCCACTATTGCTATCTCGAGAGCTATAAGAGCTACAAAGACGGTTAAATGGGCAAACAATTTCTATTTCACAAGACAAATTTAAAGAAAAGATAAATTATTTTTTTGGACCAGTGGTTCACAAAATACGGAACTTAAGTTTTTAATTTTAAATGACAACATATATTTTTTTTTATTTTCTCATTTATTAGAAAATTAATTCCCTTACATAACGATTTTTCTTAGAAAAATGCATGTAGAAAAGGAATACGTGTTAATTTTTTTATATAAAATTAGAATGCCATGGAAGAAATACGTGAATATTTTGTTTGCGTTGACATGAACAAAATATTCACCTCTTTCGGTCAAGGCACTCTAATTCTATGTAATAAAAATAACACGTATTCATTATTTCCATTCGTGGCACTCTTATTATAGCTATATTAGTAGCGTTCTTTTTATCATTTTCCTCATCTCATCTCATCTTATCTCAAAATAAGATGAATTTGACATGAACTGAGTTGAAATTAAGTGATATTTTTATGAAGTAAAAAGAACGACAAAAGACAAATTTTGTTAGCTTTTCAATGGTCAACCACGATATTTTCAGGTATTATTTTAGATTGCCCAAAAGTATGAGTGGGCATTATTTGGGCTTCTGTTATTATCGATTACATAATAACATGTAGTGCTACACATTCTAAAATGTTTAAAATGTACGGTACTATTACTTCCACATAATTTTAAATTCTATGAAGTTTACGTCTCTTTGCTATATTATTTTCCACGGAATTGTCTGCATATTTATTTATTCTTTAAATAATAATATTTATTAAAGGAATAAACATATAATCTTTACAAAAACCAAACTAATTGCATGTAACAACCCGCGACAGCAAAACATTCATCCACACCATTCATCTAAGATTAAAATCTCAACAAGCACAACCTCCAGAGGTGACTAAGAATCGGGAAGGGGGAGGAACTCTTCCCGCTTCGGTCTTCACACCTCCGTTAGGATAAAAAGAACGGTCAAAATTAGTAAGGCAACTGAGGTGAGCTCAGACGAACTGAAATCTCATGTAATAAGTGGTAAAAAGAACACGACTATTTTAATCAAATTAGTATAAATCTTTACATGCATTTTTCCCAAAAACATCGTTATGTAAGGATATAAAAATATTGTATCACTGAATTCAAAATTAAATTCTCTAACGAATGAGCAAATAAAAAATATATGTTCTCCTTTAAAATAAAAAAGTTAAGTCCCGTATTTTGAGAACCACTGGTTGAAAAAATTATTTATCTTTTCTTTATTTGTCCTAGATATTGTTTGCCCATTTAATCATCTTTGTAGCTCTTATAGTTCTCGAGATAGCAATGATGGCCCATTTAAAATGAACACCCTATATACATACCGAGACGAAAAATGTTCCATTACACCTGAGCGCTAAATTAGTTTACCAAGGTATATCGAAGTCAACGGTAAACGCGAGGCTTCATTGTACTGCTTCTTCATCTTTACGTCATTTCAGTACTGCCACAGTATAAACAACATATACAGTAGCGAAACTCAGTGTCGATACTTTTGAACTTTTGATACCAAACTGAGTGACCTTGAATGAAGCCGCCATGTTCCTGTTGCACGTAGTGGCGATAATTTAAAAGGAACCGCAAAGTATAATATCGTTATACTATAACCAGTTTTAAAATACAAATAAAAATATGAGTATTTTGCATGATTTTAGTGTAATAACAGTATATTTATGATGTTTTTTTACAAGTTATACACAAATTTTTATCTGCGATTTTATTATCGTTCAAGACTATTATATTACCGCCTTCAAAATCATTGAAAACAGTGCCATAGGCGGCGATATCAACAGGCAGACACGGATGCATGTTTCTTGAGTTTTATTTTATGTACAAAATGTACTGAAATTTAGCTAAATTGTTATAGATTTAAAATATATGACCGTTCAATATATTTTATATACAAATAAATAATTTTATTGAATATTTTAATTGGGTGATAAACGTTAAACTCTACGCCCATGTTCCTAATTAAAGGGACGCCATGTTCTTGTTGCGCTGATTGACGCATGCGCGCTCTGACAGACAATCCTGAGTTTCGGTACTGTATAATACTTTTTATACTGTGGTACTGCTCTGTACCGACTGTCTCCAACGTATGGTCCTAAAGTTTTAAGAAATGTTTTAGATGTTTCGTATTTATACCAAATAACGTTTAATAAATTGTCACTGGAAACAAAATATCACAAGTAACTTGTTTTCATTTTGACAGTTTAGTTTTTTCGATTTGATGCAGCAAAATGTCATATAAGCTATATAATCGTAAAGGAATGTACAATCTTGTTGGGTGAATACCTAAGTGTCATATTGTTGCAGTTTATCACGAGCACAATATCTCTGTGGCAACAATTTATCGGACAATCAAAGATTGTAAAGAAGGTATAACCTGTGTTAATTTGCCCAAAAGTGGTCGACCAAAAATTTTGAACCACATGAGAGAACAAAGATTAATAGCAGCCGTTAAAGACAAAGTTGGAGTGTCACAACGAACTGTAGCCAGAAGATTCGATGCTTCGAAGTCCACTGTTTTTAAACCACTTTCTCGAAATGACATGGTGTTTCGAAAAAGAAGAAAGGCACCGAAATATACCGTGGCCCAATTAGAAAGAATCCCTAGATGTTGTCATACGTTAAGGCGCATTCATTTTCTCAATATACTTATTGTAATGGATGACGAGAAATATTTTACTCTGTCCCATTCAGAGATGAAAAGAAACGATGGTTTTTATACTAATGGCATGGAAAACAGCAGACAATGTCAAGTTTAAAGGTAAATCTAAATTTGAGGATAAAATTTTAATATGGTGTGCCATTTCTGAAGCCGGATATATCTCGCAGCCGTACATACATTGGTCGTGTTCGAGGAGAAGCCTTAACTGCACAACTTTATATTCAAAGATACCTCTCTAAATTGCTTCAATTTTTAAATACACATCACGCCAATGATATAATGTTTTAGCCTGATCTAGCTTCATGCCATTACGCCAGAATAACTAGAGACTGGTATAACGAAAACAAGGTAGACTTTGTTCCGAAATTGGATAATCCTCCCAATGTACCTCAAACTCGACCAATACAAGAATTTTGGTCAATATTGTCCAGAAAAGTTTACGACAAGGGATGGGAAGCTGCAAATGAAGAACAATTACGACGTCGCATTTACCAAAAGATTCGAGAAATCGATCCAGATGTTGTCCAGAGGATGATGGGGCAAGTCAGAAGAAAATTAAAGGCCATTGAAGATAATGTCCATCATCAATAATTTAAATGTTAAATATTAATTGTTATATATATTGTTAATTGTTGTAATAATTAGTTTAAAAAGTAAAAGAGTTTTAAAAAAGTTATCAGTATCTAAAATTTTTCTCAAAACTTTAGGACCATACGTTATTTGTAATCGTTACTTATAATGTATAAATAGTTGGTCATTTATTATTGGCTTTCCAAAATAAAGAAATAAAATGTGAAACATATGAAAAATTAGGTACTAATACATTTACATTTTTAAAGAAATCTTTCTCTTGATTTTGGGCTACTCCTTCCCTGCTCATTCACATTGGTAGAAAATTGGAATCCTTATCTTTTGGAGGTAGGCCGTGTGTATAAAGAAATCAGTGATGAGTCCCTCTTTCGCGTCTGGAGGGAACACAGCCCTGTACAGGGGTGAGGGTTAAACGGGGGAAAGTTTTTATGTAGTTTACGATATCGCCCACCAAGCACTATCAATCATAGGGATAGTAAAAAGAAATCTGATTTAGGCTGAATGTTGTATTGCGTAGGTTGTAGGTTGTTTACAAAGTGCTTCTTATCAGAAAGACGTGAGCAACAATGAAATGATGGGGGTCGTTTCCAGTTATACTCGTATAAACAAGTACAGATGAAGGAAAGATAATCTTTGTTCCTATTTCGCTTTCATAAAGTGACTTTTGTGACCCTGTTTTTGCCAAAAACAGTGTTAAAATGAACAATTTGTTTACTGTTTTTGTGGATTTTTTACCTTCCGTCACCTTTAGGTAAGGAAGTGTAGCGGCTGTATCGAGTAGCCGCTACGTTGCTCACCGACACATTGTTTTTATTTATTGATATATTATATTCAGTTGTTATATATTTTTTTATTAATTGACATGTCATTCTCTGACTCCACTATTTATTATATTATATCCTATACAAAACTATATATTATTTTATTTATACAATAAAGTAACGCCAACAGACAACTTCGTCGTTACATTGGTGACCCCGAAAATTGAACAACGCTCCTCGACAAGCAACGTTTCGTGCCGAACGCCCCACCCGACGAAGACCGGGAGGGCGACTACCGGGCCCCGCTCTACAGGAACGTGGAGATCAACGGCATTACGGTTCGCATGAAATGGTGTATCACTTGCAAGTTTTACCGGCCGCCAAGGTGTTCACATTGCAGCGTCTACAACCACTGTATAGAACCTTTCGACCACCATTGGACATCATTGGAAGAAAGAAAATAACAGGTACAGCTCAGCCATTTTTACACTATTTTATCTCAAACAACATAATTAAACGTCAAACGTCAATCACAAAACACGTCTTGAAAATTTTCTGGCACCTCTCTCTTCGCTTTTTCTTCTTTCCTCCTCCCTTGGAAGCAAGCAACCATTTCCCCGGTCGGCAGACTCACTTGCCACGACCGTGGGAAATCTTTTTTTCTGATAGGCATGTTCCTCATGAACATGTCTATGACCCCAAAAAGTCCAGATAAATTTTCAAGAACACATAACACAACCGCAACTACATCAACAGCAACAACAGCAACAACAACAACAACAACAACAACAACAACAACAACAACAACAACGACAACAACATCAACAATAAATACTACAACAAAATGGTTGAGACCTGTACCTGTGCTTTTTTTGGGCGGGGAGTAATGTAGCGGCTGTATCAAGTAGCCGCTACGTTGCTCACCGACACATTGTTTTTATTTATTGATATATTATATTCAGTTGTTATATATTTTTTTATTAATTGACATGTCATTCTCTGACTCCACTATTTATTATATTATATCCTATACAAAACTATATATTATTTTATTTATACAATAAAGTAACGCAAACAGACAACTTCGTCGTTACAAAGGTATTGTTTTTGGTCAAAAAAATTCGATGATGAATTTTTAATCCATAAGCACGTTTTAAGGTGCATTCACAAATAAAAATTAGGTTTAGATTTATGGTTTATACTTTAGATTTAAAGACTTTGGCCGCATATTATGTAATGACTCCATTCACACTTCAGTATTGAGGGTCTCGAAATCCAAATCATAAAGCTAAACATTGCAAGGTCCAAACTTTAGGTTTATGATTTAGTTTGACGTCACAAACTTCACCAATGAGAACGAGTCTGAAATGATATAGATATATACACCCATCTTTATTTAGTATCCACTTGCTGGACTCGGCTTTTTAAACAAATGCGAGAACAACATGGAAACTGTCATAACATATAATTGCTGAAATATAACCAATGAATGACAGTTTCACGGCGCACAGGTACCTTGTTGAGTACTGCTCTACCGATATTTTAATCTTGTTTTTGAAGCATTTACATAGATGTCTGTACATATTAAAACTAATTTTCAGGTAATTTAAACTTGCATTTATGAATGACTTACTTAAACCTAAACAAAAACCATAAACCTAATTTTCATTTGTGAATGCACCTTTACGGTCCCTAGAATATGATTTTGCTATTTTTACGATGATTATAATTCTTTCGTATTCTTCTTCGTTACATCCATATGAAGAACTGATTTAATTTTGGTTGCAATTAGTCAACTGAAAGGACCTTCATTTGATGATTTTAACAGTTTTTCTTGAAAAAACTATGTTTTCTTTCTCAAATGATTGAAAGTTTTTTTTACCTGCCGCCTCGCCTATAGGTAAGGAAGGTATTGTTTTTGGTCAAAAAATTCGATGGTGAGTTTTTAATGAATAAGCACGTTTTAAAGTCCCTAGAGTACGATTTTACTATTTTTGTAATGATGTCTGTATGTCTGTGTGTATGTGAGTATATATATATATATATATATATATATATATATATATATATATATATATGTGTGTGTGTGTGTGTGTATGTGAGTGTGTGTGTGTGCGTGCGTGCGTGCGTGCGTGCGTGCGTGCGTTCATGCGTGCGTGCGTGCGTTCATGCGTGCGCTGTCGATAACTCCAACATTACAATTCTACAAATTATAATTCTTTCGTGTTCTTCTTCGTGACAACCATATGAAGAGCTTATTAGATTTTGGTTATAATTGGTCGTTCGGAAGTACCCTCATTTAAAGGTTTTAAAAGTTTTTCTTAAAAAAACGCTATTAAATATAATTTTATTAAAGAATATTTTATTCTCTATACGATTTGATTACATTTTATACTTCATATTCAATGGATATTGAGTTAAAAAATTATAACTAATATACTACTTTTCTGACAGATATTAATGTCAAGTTTGATTGACATAATATGTTTGTGTTATAATTTTCCTGCATTTTTCTGTATGGAATTCGTATAAAATACATAGAATTGAGAGAAGGTAATATACTAGAAATATAGAATCTTTCCCAAGAAACTGTATGAAATTTGTATAAAATACGTAGAACTGACGGAAGGTAATGTGCTGGCCACATCAGATTTTTTATTTTGATTTTAAATCCTCGGAACTAAAACCTATTTTAAATAATTACATATAAAATTGACTCTTTAATCATCTTTAGTGTACCAACCAAGTAAAGTAATGATATAATTTTATTGTTTGCAGTAAGAAAGATATAAAAACTCTTCCTTTTCGGAAAACGTTTACTGTAATGATAACTATCATAGTGCATTTAACTTTATTGGCCTTTAATATTGTCTGGTATTACTCTAACACTAAAATTTATAATGGATAAAATTATCTATGAACATAATTTCTGTATTCTATTCTAGGTATTATAACTTCAAATAATATTATGCTCCTTTATACTCGAACTTATATTACATATTTTATTAATTTTTGCGGTGGTTGTAAAGATTTTAATAGATAATTATTTCAAAACTTAGCGCCGTTTTCATATTCAGGCCCACTTTAAGATTTCATTTAAAATTACTTTAAGACTTTCTCTTTAAAGGTGCATTCACAAATGAATATTAGGTTTATGGTTTTTGTTTAGGTTTAAGTAAGTCATTCATAAATGTAAGTTTAAATTAACTGTAATTTAGTTTTGATATGTACAGACACAGTGGCGTACCTAGGGCGGGGCAAACAGGGCAAGTGCCCTGGGCGCCAGAACCAAGGGGGCGCCGCTTGGAGCCCTTGGTATCCGTATGTAACTTGGGTGCCAGAATTTGAACTGTTAAAACTGTTGATTACTGTGCGTATTGACATTTTTCGGAACTGTTGAAGCTCTCTATCTGTTTTTTCATCGTCTACTCAACGCTGGAAAATACTCAAAAACGCTGTGCCCATAGTTATTAAATCCGAGTCTAAAACAATAGTGTGGAAGCTGTGAAGCCCATAAACAACTACCTTCACGGCAAACTCCAAGTTCTCGAGACTATAATGGACGATGCAAATGAAACGAGTGAAACAAGAAGTGATGCTACGCAATTGTACAACTGTTGACACTTGATTTTCTGACTCTACTTGGATTTTGGACGAGAGTACTCATTCCGATTGATAGAGTTCAGAAAAAACTGCAAGATATAAATATGAATTTTCATGACGCCTTACATTTGAAAGGTTTAAGAGATTATTTTCGCAATGAAAGAGAAACTTTGGTGACAAGCTCTGGAAATTGGACTTCGTCTCTGCCAAAATTGGGATGTTGAAACCGAAAAACGCGAACGGCGAAAAATCTTCGAATAGCCATGCAAATAATATTGACTATTGCAGTTTCCATTGCTAGCAGTGCAAGATCTTTCAACAAATTAAAACTGATCTTAAATTATTTGAGAGCCTCCATGGGTCAAGATCGATTAAGTGATCTTGCTTTGATGAGCGTTGAGAGAGAAGAAACTGAAAAGACCGATTTCGACACACCCGTATATTGATAGTTATTTTGGTATCGTGCTGATTCATTCATGGATGAAGTTACTTCATAATATATATATATATATATATATATATATATATATATATATATATATATATATATATATATATATATATATATATATGGATATTCTTAAGTAATTTCAACAATACAAATGCCATATGTCTCACTACACTAAAGCGAGAAAGAAGTAATCTTGATTTTACATTGTTGACAGGGGGCGCAATTACGACCCTTGCCCTGGGCGCCATTTCACTTAGGTACGCCACTGTACAGACATCTATGTAAATGCTTCAAAAACAAGATTAGAATATCGGTAGAGCAGTACTTAACAGATACCCATGCGCCGTGAAACTGTCATTTGGTTGACATTATTGGTTAAATTTCAGCAATAAAGTTTTGACAGTCTCCTGGTTCTTCTCGCATTTGTTTAAAAAGACGAATCCACCAAGTGAATACTAAATAAAAATGGATGTATATATCTATTTTCAGACTCGTTCTCATTGGTGAAGTTTGTGACGTCAAACTAAATCATAAACCTTGGACCTTGCAATGTTTAGCTTTATTATTTGGATTTAAGGTGCTTTCACAAATGAAAATTAGGTTTATGGTTTTTGTTTAGGTTTAAGTAAGTCATTCATAAATGTAAGTTTAAATTACCTGAAAATTAGTTTCGATATGTACAGACATCTATGAAAATGCTTTAAAAACAAGATTAAAAATCGGTAGATCAGTTCTCAACAAGACACCTGTGCGCCGTTAAATTATCATTCGCTTGGCATTATTGGTTATATTTCAGCAATTAAGTTATGACAGTGTCCATGTTCTTCTCGCATTTGTGTAAAAATCCGAATCCACCAAGTGGATACTAAACAAAGATGGGTGTATATATCTATGTCATTTCAAACTCGTTCTCATTGGTGGAGTTTGTGACGTCAAAGTAAATTATAAACCTAAAGTTTGAACCTTGCAATGTTTAGCTTTATGATATGGATTTAGAGACTCTAAATTCTGAAGTGTGAATTGAGTCATTACATAATATGCAGCCGAAGTCTTTAAATCTAAAGTATAAACTATAAATCTAAACCTAATTTTCATTTGTGAATGCACCTTTAGAGACACTAAATTCTGAAGTGTGAATAGAGTCATTACATAATATGTGGCCAAAGTCTAAATCTAAAATATAAACCATAAATCTAAACCTAATTTTCATTTGTGAATGGACCTTAATTTGAAGTAATGCAACTGCTCGCTAAAATGTTTGTTAACTTTAATTTTCATTTAAAGTGTTAATACATTAGTCTATTTTAGATAAAAATTATTCCGAGTTTTAACTTAGGTAAGACTTCGTAAACTCCCAAACGGTATGAATATGTCATCATCATTCCCGATATCTGTGTGCAAAGCAAATTGGCACACCCAGCGGTAGTAGAAAAAATATGTTTTACAATGCATGAAAAGACGAAGTGATTTAATTTTTTTGTGTAAAAATATCGCTCTTTGAATTTCAAGAACAATTAATTTTACACTGAAACAAAAACAAATCAAATATGACTGCTCCGTCAATTGTTAGGTTTCATTTCTCCGTCTTTGAAGTAGAACTTTGTAATTTAATTAATGTAGAAATTAATTGCAGGTTTTAATTACCGTTCCTTTTGTTTCAGGTAAACTACTTCAAGTTAAACAGATGATTTCTTTGCCGGAGCTGCGAGGAGGTACTTGCATGTTCTCTTGCATTTCTACAGCTTTAAATGAGACCACTTCAAGTTTTTGTAAGAAAATTATTCAACAGAAAGCAGATTGTTAGTTTAGCGGATGCAAAGGGTGAAATTAGAATCATTTCCACGAGTATGATAGTGTTATGGTAGTATGTCATTAGATATATTTGCATACATATAGTGAAAGATTGCCATGCATCAGTTTTATGTTGATAATAAAATTTTATGATAATTAATCTTTAATAATATATTTCTGGTGGAATGCAGATAGCATATGCTGTTTTTAAATTAGTGAGATTAAGAAATTACGTTAATAGAGTAACATTTCCGTATGGTGAACTTGATAAAAAATTGATTAGTAGCAAATATTTAGTTTTGTGTATCAGTGTATCGTCTTTATTTCTCCATTTTTTTAATATAATTTCATCAGAAAGAATAAGTACAACTAAGACTATTGGTGAAAATCCGGTGAAAAATTCCTCTTAATGTTAGTTATGGTCGCCCGAAGTTTGAAAATATAGATGTGACGTCACGAATATAAGTTTTTATATAAAACTGTTTTCTTCGTGGATCTAAAATGTTTTTGAAATATATGCTATTTTTAAATTATATTTATAAAAAAACAAATTAATATTATAACACTGTACAAGTCTACATGCTTTATAATTGCAAGTATATCATAATTATTAAGTTTAATGCAAGAAATATATATTTAAATAAAAACTGTTTGAGAATTGCAGTACTGAACTGGTAGCCACGTGTCCGCTATTTGAATATAGACTCCACCCCCTAACTCGGTATTCGTTATATATTTATAGGTGGTCTTTGAGTCGCCAATCAAAATAATGTATATGGATTTCATATGAGTGACGAGCTGCTAAAACAAAAATCCCCTTATTTCCGAAGTATTTCAATTATATCAATTTATTTCTTTATTAATATTCATTATTAAGCATCTACTTTCACTATTTTTTACTAATTTCTTTTAATTCGATTGAGCTGTAATCCCCTATTATAAGTAAGGGAGGTACAAGGATCGTGATAAAAATTTATGTATTTACAGAGATTTTTGTGAATTTATTAAGTTATAAGTAGTTGTTATATTTAAGTGTTTATAGATTCTATGGGCACGATTTCTGAAATACTGACATTAAAATACAAAAATGTGTTTATTAAAATTACTATGTCTACGCCCAATTGGAACCCGCAGAATAACATGCGACATCAGCGGTGTTCAGTCGTGAACTCATTATTAGGTTGTTAAAAGAAATTTTATTTCTTACTTATTTTCAAATTTCGCGCTTAGTTGTGAGTTAACGTCATGTGACCTACGGAGCCGCAAAACGCGCGCGGAAGACATGTATAATTTAGTATTCCCGCAATATTAGAATCGTTTGGTTGTGCAAATTTCGCATTTCGGCGAATTTGCACTAAGTTAAGAGTGTTAATTCAACATTCATGTCATTTGATTTGTGTTTAAATTCACATTCGGTGATTTTAAACCTAAAATTAAAGTTTATTCTAGGCCAACATCGAAACACAAAACACAGGAATAAGAGTGTTTCTTTGTTTACTTCGGTTACCATCAATTCCGGCTTAACGGGGGGGTTTTTGGGGTCTATAGCCCCCGGCGGTAGATATGTAAAAGGCGGTACACCAAGCAAAATACGTTCTTGAATTATTTTAAATAAAAAAATTAATTAAAGCAAATTTAAGAGCCAGGGCAAAAAGGATGAATGTCCATTTTCCAGAAAATGAGATGATTGGTACTTACAGATTGAAGGTGGGCGCTTTTAAATAGTATGTGTAAAGGAGGCAAAACGGTAGCAATCCTAAGATATAGGCCTCAGAAATTGTAAGACAAGATGTAAAAAGGATGACGGTCCAAGCGTCAGGGTATAAAAAGATGAATGTTCGACAGCGATATGCGCAACTTGGTCAGCCGATTTCTATTCAGTACTCGTACTGAGCAGAAATTTGTTAAGTTAGAGCGGTGATGAGATTCCGTAACTCAGTAATTAATTTTTAGCATCTGGTTAAAAATTTAACCAATTAAGTATACCCATGTTGACAGTATAACAAACAATTGGATACAATTTTTAACCATTTGCTAAAAATTAACCACTGAATTACACAATTAATAAAACCACCAAACGACGCAAAAAGTTTGGACGAGTGACTGATGTAGCGAAGAAGCTCCGACTGCAAAGTCGTGAAACTGGTGAAGATTTTTCGAGCGAACATTTAAAATGTTCTATTAACCAACGTTTGAGAACCAATTCCAATAACTTGTCATTGAATTTCAAAAATATGGACTTTCATAATTTCTATCTATGGTCTATTCCACGAGGCCTTTGATTAAACCAGGATTTCGAATCGGAGCTAAATCGAAAACCGTGAACCGGCAAAAATAACGGAGAAATTATGTTAGGTTAGTTGAAACTTGACCCATCTGTGGGTATAATAATTTTAAGAAATGACCAATCTGAGTTTCGAAATAAGATTAATACACATTGTCATTCCAAAAGCATTAGATGGGGCTTCAATCTTTAAAATTCCCGTAATGAAAATCAAAATTTGTAATATTTATCTTTTTCCCCTGGCTCTTGGCAGTTTGATGTTGGAAAAACGATTTTTTCTTTGTTGAGAATGGCGGTTTTTAAAAATTAGCCCCGGGCGGCAAAATGTCTCAAGTCGGCACTGGTTACCATCTAGTGCCATTTACAGTACTATCTATATCATTATGAGGCGGTAGTTCATGGGTCATTAATTTCCAAATAAAAAATATATAAAAAATAGAAAAATAGGTCATTGTATGAACAAACAAAAAATACGTGTTTATTATTTTAAATCGACGTAAATTAGAATTATACACACTATTCTATTTATGTATTTATTTTATTTTTCGCTATCATTTTAATCTCACTTAAATAATGACATCTTTGTAGTCGTTTAATTAGCGGTAATGTCGTATTTATAAAGAATATAGATGGTTGCAATAATGGTAGTATATCAGAGTTCAGTATAAGAGACAACAGGTGATAAAATGACGAAATGACAATGACAATAGTGTACGTTTGTCTGGTACACGTGTTGTACTTTGTACATTCGGAATAATTATATTCGCAAGGTTAGACAGCAAAGGTGCCGGTGTTTGGCCTCTGCAAGGTTACCAGAGACGTACTCAAGATGAATCAACAGTATTTAGGTTAATTTTCTCTTTATGTATTGGGATTTTCAAGTATCAAGAGATGGCGCTGATCGCATTAAACACTGGTACACTTTTTGTTGACGTGTGTCAACATAACATTTCTGTCAATTGTATTCCTTTAGTTTTCGTATTATTTTCTCATTTATTAGTATTTTTTATTTATAATTCAAGTACGTATAATAGAGATTTTGTAGTCATATAGTTTTAGTTTCATGTAAATGTCAAATGTGTACCACTGTTTGCAGTTCTAATATTTGCCGCTAGTTAGCGTTTTCTTATTTGAAAATCCCAATACGGACACGATTCATGGACAGTGGTTTTGTTGACTTTTCGTTATTAGTAAATACAGGGTGTTATGTAAGTAACGTACCATACTTTACCACTTCATAAACAAGGTTGCAATGTATCGTAATCTGCAACAATTTCTTTTCTAATGTGCGTGTTGCAATTCTAAAAGCACAAAGAATTATATAAAAATCACAGAAGTTTGAGTGAAAACAACAATTATTGTCCTTTTTACCTCCCGCTACCTTTGGTAAGGGTAAGGGATTTTGGTGAATGACCACGTTTTAAGGTCCCTAGAATCCAATTTTAACATCTTCACGATGATGAAATTTTGAAACCTTGTATTTCGAACTTTTTCTGTAATGGAAAGAGCCCGTTAAATTTTGGTGAAAATCGGATAACCGGAAATGGCATTTTACTAGAAGCTCAAAATAGTTTTTTTTATCGAAAAATACCTTTATGTCTCAAAGTATTATGAACTGTTTATTGCTAGGATACGGTGTATATAAACATATCTATAACAACCGGGGCATAATGGGACGGCATAATATTTCATTATGCCCTCATTATAATCCGATCATCGTTTATAGACTTTAAATTAAAAATAATATGAACGGTATATAATGAATTTATTTTCTTTTTAATTATAATTCATTACAATAATAATTAGGATTGATTACAACAATTAATGCATTAATTGATTACAACAATTAAAATAAGAAAACAGCTTTGAAAGCACAACACAGAAATCAATTTTAATTTAATTATAATACTTAAAATTGGTTATCAAAAAAACCTTAAAAAGCCATTTACTTTCACGACACCTGAAAATAGTAAGTCCGACGAATTGCAGACTGTAATGCTTCGCATTCATTTTTGACAGATGACGGATCACTAATTTTTTTGGGGGCGATATTTATCCACGTTTAAATTCATTTTTGATATTATTTACCGTCAATGTGACACATCCAAAGCCATACAAGCTCTCTAAAATGTAATAATATTCACAAATAAGTGCATAAGAAATAAAGAACTGAGATCTGTCATGTGATAACGAACCTCAAAATATAATACTTATCTTCTACAGACGAGAATGGAATAATTAGGAGATCATTTATACGTTTGTCTTCTTCAAAGTATACAGAAACATTCAAAATAAATTCTTTACACCGTTTCGACAAAATATCTTCCGAAACACCAAATTCATTCATTCCACCATCTCCAACGATTTAAAACGTTGGTGTGCGTTGGTGTTTTAAAAATAAATAAATGTTGATAATAAACAAAACAATTAAACAACATCCTTAGCAACGTCAAAGCTTAAGCATTATTGTAATCAAAATTATTATAAATGAAAACTTATTTCACATAATCTAGTGAGACATGAGACATAAAATCTTGTATGCACCACGAGCGTTACTAGATGATAATGCCCTTGGTACATGAAATACTATTAAATGTTATTTTTTCGAGATTAATGTTATTATAAAAATTAAAGATTATTAAATTTTTTATAGATTTGCAAAAAACCTTTTTCTATGTATTTTATGGACAAATTTATAAAATTATCAATAATTTAAATCCCAGAGCCTACGCTTTAAACAAACAAAACGCAATTATTCAAATGTATGTAACTGACAGATACATGTCACTATCAAAGAACTAATCATTTCAAAATAATATTAGTAACGTTTTAAAAAGAAAAAAGTAAATAGAACAATAGAAAAGGAATTCAGTACAGTTTCCAGCATAACTAAATATATAGGTATGAATTTAGATTAATAAAAATTAACGATTCACAAAAATGTTTAAGCTAATCCTCATTTTTGGATTAGTGAATTATATTCTATCCCTGTATTTAAAATTTAATCTTCATTTTATTATAGCTCCGGTGGCTCAATGGTTAGAGCAATGCCTCATGTTATGAGTGCACTCGGGGCTCTGGGTTCGAATCCCACTAAGGCATAGATGTGAGTGAATGTGAACCCCCTCTGTAATTGGGATTTAATCCTGTTGAGGGGTATAAAAAATAAGGATTAACTTAATCTTTTTTAACTCGGGCTGCAAATGGCGGGAAGTATTGTGTTGGCCACACCAGATTTTTTTTAATTACATATTTGTGACAGTTGCACAATAGCTATTTGTGTATTAAGAGCGCAAAATGGAACATTGTCGATTGAGAGGTTGTTGACGCGGGACGCAGGAGCGCGGCATTCTCTCGAAATCGACAATGTCCATTTGCGCTCGAAACATACACAAGATTTTTTCTACAGTCCTCACAATGGGGTCCTCCATCATAACAAAAATATATTTGTTTCAAGTACATTAAACTAGTGCAGTGGAAAAGTGGATGTCCATTGGGAGCGTTCACGCCAAACTTTTTCAGGTGGCAGCACAACTGTTAAAATAAATAAATAAATCTATCATCAGGGCATATTACCCATTGCTAGGTGTGCCAATCCGCTTTGTATGCAGATATCGGTAATGATGATGACATATTTGTACCGTGCGGGCGTTTACCAGGCGTCACCTCACGGGCACTCATTGTTGGCGTGGAGAGTGCACCACAGGGGTCAATTTTGTGCCATTTAAAATTCGAAATATTTGGCGTCGGTCGGGATCGAACCCGGTTCCCCAGATTCGCGACCAGACACTCAGGCACGAAGCCACGAGACCCCATAGCACAACTGTTCACACAATTTATTTTATATTTAATTTTAATTTATCGTTATTTTCCATTTATCTTGTGCTATTGCTTCAATCTAATTTAAGCATGTTATATTTTCGTTTTTGTAAATGAATGCCTTATTTTATTTTCACAGCAGTGCGACATTTTATTTGGTTATGTAATATGCCGACAGAGCAGTTATAATATGTCAGATTGACTTGTGTTGTGAAGATGGTAAATGTGTAACTACAGTGCCATTAGTTCCTGACTAAAGGTTTCCATTAAGAATGTAGACAAGTGACATTTCTCACCATTGTATAGTTAGAAATTTGGACAGCGATTGTTTTTTCTACTTTGTCGCGCTAGAGCGGCAAAGTGACCTTTTGCGTTGACAAATGGCTACTTTGTATATAGACTGTAGAAAAAACATATTGTGTACACGTTGTCTGCGAAATCATTTAGCGTCCTCTAGATTGTCTTGCCTCGGTGTCAATTTTTGTCTCTGTACCCTAAAGAGTGATTTCGCGGCTTTGATATACAAATAACTATTATTATATTATTTTATTCAAGTAACAAGTTTACAACTAGAACACGTAAATTTAATATCTGTGTACTTTCATTAAATTCCACCTTTGTTTACGTAAAGTCGCAAATATTTACCTACGTTTTCCACGCTTGATATTGTTATGAAAATTCATGCAAAACAGAGATTCATTTTTCCAGCAACAACTCGAAATCAACTTTAAAATTGCAACAGTTTTTCACTGCATGTGTTGTGTGTCAAGTAGCTAGCTACACAGGGAACAAAGTAATTGAACGAAACGAACGATCAAGAAAATTAGCATTTTGCAACTGGCGATATTTCATACGTCACAGCCACCTCTCGCGGATTTAATATTTAATATCAAGTGCTATATTTCTAGCACAACAGGTTCGAACGTGTTCTTAGCCAGTCAGCAGGAGTACACGAGGGCAGGAAAGCAGTATGGCAGGATTTGAGAGCTGTTGTGAACGATATTCCGCAGGGATAAATTGCAGGCTTATGCTGCCCTAATTTTACTTATTTTTCAAATTCTTCTCACGGATTCTACACTTTTTAAAAATATTTCGACCCTGCCCAAAAAGTAAAAGGACTTTTTTTACCTATAAGCTTAACTTTTATGAAATTCGAACTCCTTAAAAATTGTGGATATTCGCAATCGAAATTAACGATAGAGGCGCTGATTTTCGAAACAAGATGGCCGCCATACGATGGATTTGACATATGACAGTTCACATTATTCACTGTAGTTCGTTGACTGTGTATACAAACCGAGTTCAAAAACTTATTTATACGAAGGCGACAAGTTAAAATATTTAATTATTAATTACTACACTACTAACTCAGTTGTCACTTGTCCAATATGGCGCTTGTACGATTGCTTTTCGTAGTACTGATTTGCGCCACTAGAGGGAAAATTTTATCTACGATTGCGAATAGTACATACGAGATTGGTATAAAGTCCGTTTCCACGACTTGATCCCCACGTCATTAATATATAGTAAACATATGGTTCAAATCGCCAGGGGTGGGAGGGAATTGATAACGTCATATTGTTACCATGGTTTTATTATAGGAATTTAAATTTCTATTGATAAAAGGTGGAGTATGACAGGACTTTGTCATGTTTGACATTTCCAATATTTTACTTGCAATAATTTTGTTGTTCGCCAATATATACCTACTATGTGAATATTATTATTCATCAAAATCCGAAGTGACATATTTCGCAATTGAATAATTATGATGTAATGTCAGAACTGGTAAAAACTGACAGTACATTTTAACTGTGTAATAAATAGTTATTTAGAAATAATAAACCAATTGAATAAATACGATAGAAGTATAATGGATGAAATATACCTCTTTTTATTATCCAAAAGCAAGAACTTGCAATAATTGACGGGCGTCTTAGAAACACCGTCTTATCGACGCCAAATCACCTTAATCACAATACAATTTTATTTCATTTTTTGCCGTTGGTTAGACGGAAATAGCTTATACCCCTCCTATACACGGACGACAATGAATAAAATTCTCATATATGCAATATTTGTACGATAAAAGTTTTGTAATTCTTGCATCAGAAATTGATGACGTGAAGATCAACTGGGAGATATAGAGTGTACCTATATTTTGATGTTCTCAATTAAAAGAATTTTTCGAAAACTCGGAAAATTGTTTCTTATTTTTCATTTAATTTAATTCATGAAGTGTACATTTTAGTGTCACTGGTGGACATAACATTTTTATTAAAAATAACAATCGTACATTTTATTTGGAGATTATGGAACTTATTTATGAATATTATTATATTTTATAGAGTTTGTACTGCTTTGAATGTGTCACATGTGACGGTAAATACTATCAAAAATGAATTCAAACGTGGATAAATATCGTCACCAAAAAAATTAGTCATCCGTCAAAAATCAATGCGAAACGTTGCAGTCTGTAGTTCGATGTACTTACTAGTTAAATGTGTAGTTAAAGTTAATTGCTGTTTAAGGCCCTTTTCATAATAAATTTTAAGTATTATAATTAAATTAAAAATGATTTCTGCGTTGTGCTTTCAAAGCTGTTTTTTTTATTATATTAATTATTGTAATCAATTAATGTATTAATTGTTGTAATCAATCCTTATTATTATTGTAATGAATTATAATTAAAAAGAAAACAATTTTCATTATATACCGTTCATAATATTTCTAATTTAAAATTCATAAACGATTATCGGATTATAATGAGAGCATAATGAACTATTATGCCCTCCCATAATGCCCCGGTTGTTGTAGATATGTTTACATACACCGTATCCTAGGAATAAACAGTTCATAATACTTTAGTGCGACATAAAATAATTTAAAGGTTAACTTTCATACGCTAGTTGTCACTACTCATCTGACGAATGACTGGCAATACTTATAGCAACCTTTCCAGACATTCATGGTTAACATTTTCTTTTGTTCTATTTATTTTTACGGACAAGTCAATAAATATGAGTATATATTTTATTTAATTATCTCCAAATACAAAAATTCCGTTCTTTTATTTTTCCCTATTTTTTTTCTTTTTAGCGTTTTCTCTTCTTTTTGTGAGTGTTCGTTTTGCGAATGACCCAAATCTACTGGCGTTATTAATCGATTTATTTTACGGCCGCTCTAATAACGCGTGAACGTTTTCTCTTACTCAAAATAAATGACTTCTCCCCTTCAGGGGTCAGGGTTCGAATCCCGCCCTATCCCGAACGCATTAAGAATAGCAAATGTGCGTCGTTTGTTTATGTTTTCAATGCCGTCTCTTATACGCGCTTAGAATCAAAATTAACACTTTCATCAGCGATGAAATGGTGACATAATTTTTATCCGTTCATTGAATTTCAATGAAGATGAAGATTTAAGGCCGGTTTATCAATGCTTAGCTAAAAGTGTTTGCTACGTACTTGACAGTCACGAATTTATGTTTTATGTCCGATTCCTACTATAATGCTTCTATTCATAGGCGTCAGCTCGCACGCGCCGGTCGGGGGCTCGCAGACCAAACGTTGTAGATACTGTAAAATGGAATAAACAACTAATGATGTTGATGGGAGGAAAAATAGCAGGAATGCAGTCTAAATTTGTTTATTATTTAGCCTGAGGCCAACGTTTCGCTGCCACTTACAGCTTCATCAGGGCAAAAGACTAAGGCGTTAAAATATGTAAATACTCCCACGTTACAATACGTACAGCTTCTAGTACATTTATTATTAGGCTGTTTTGATGCATCATGCATCCTCACTATATATGTATGTACCAGCCCAGTTGTTTTTGATCTATCCTGGTTTGGTTACCATATCTAGTTCTTGATTTGTCATTGTTATCATCCTTATGTTTTCATTTCTTTCCCTGTCCCATTTTGTTTTTCCTGCAATCTTGCTGAGATATTTCATTTCCTTTATTATTTCGTTTATTTTCCCTCATATTTATTCTGCATATTGCACGAATTGTTTGCGTACATCAATTTAAAAGAAAACTTTAATGTCGCAGTACCGCAATATGAAACCAAATTGGTTAACATTTACAAATACATTAATTAACATTAATTTATGCTCTGAATTTCATCAACCCACTATATGTAATTTGTAGTATGGTGTCAAATATCCCGCAAACTATTTCTAGATAATTAAAATTTAATTAACGTTATGCATGAATTTCGTTCTGTGGTTTAGCTGTCATTTGGAAACCCCACCAGGGTTAATGTTTTTACCATACCTCATGGAAATTCGTTATTTATCATATTTACCACATATTTGGTACGTAATGAATGCGGACAATACAAATATGAATTATTTATAACAAATAATGATTATTATATGAATTAATTATGCGTTATAATTAAAAAGCAGATTAATATTTGGCTGTTCAAATATGAATTAATCAATATGATATAAATTAAATGTAATTTCACATTTTTATATTTATATTTTATGTGTGGGTGCCATATTCGTAAGCGAAACTCGGTAGGCGGTATATTTTCTTTTCGGATTTATTTATCAGTACATATTTCAAATATATTCGCATATTAAACGAGGAAATGAGCTGAGGAGAAGTGATGACGTATTCGCTAAGCATCGCATGTTTTGAGACGGCATTCCTCATTGTAATTGAGTATTTTGCGAAATGATATTAATACTATCTTAATTTGTGTTTTATATATTTAATTAGTATAGATTAGTTATCTTCAGTTTTAGAATTATCATATTCAATCTTGTTTTTTTACCTTCCGTCACCTTTAGGTAAGGAAGGTATTGTCTTTGGTAAAAAAATTCGCTGAGTTTTTAATCAATAAGCACGTTTTAAGGTCCCTAGAATACGATTTTACTATTTTTATGATGATGTTTGTAGGTGTGTGAGTGTGTGTGCAGGTGTGACAAAAATTTCGTCTGCGATAACTCTAATACTACAATTCCAAAAATTATAATTCTTTCGTATTCCTCTTCGTTACATCCATAAAAGAGCTGATTAGATTTTGGTTATAATTGGTCGTCCGGAAGTACCCTTATTTGAAGATTTTGACAGTTTTTCATGGAAAAACGCTGTTAAATATCATTTTTCTATTTTGGTTCTTTAATATGTACTCTATGAAACCCATTTGGATGTCATAAAGTACTTCTTTATGACATCCAAATGAGTTTCATAATGTACACATTAAAAAATCGAAATTGAAATTCCTGGACATGAAATAATGTACATTTTTTGAAAAAATGACCAAAATAGACAAAATAGTATAAAATACACGTTTCATAAGACATTTCAGCGCACTTGTCCCCTTAGAAAACTCGCGGCAAACCGCTCGTTTCTAAGAATGACGCGTGCGCTAAAATCAAGTCTTATGAAACTTGTATTTAATGTTATTATAAATATTAAAGAATATTTTATTCTCTATACGATTTGATTACATTTTATACTTTATATTTAATAGACAGAGTTAAAAAATTATAAAGAAATTAAATTTAATAAAACAGCTAGCTTTGCTATAAACATGAAAACATCTGCTATATTAAGAAAATTCTGATTGACAGATGTCAGTGTCTAGTGCAATTGACATAGTATGTTTGTGTTATAATTTTCCTGGAAATATAGAAACTCTCTGTACGGAATTTGTACAAAATACATAGAACTGACTTTTTGTTGAAAAAACAATGTTAAATATCATTTTTTCACATTTAATGTTCTTATAAATATTAAAGAATATTTTATTCTCTATACGATTTGACTGCATTTTATACTTCATATTAAATGGATATAGAGTTAAAAAATTATAAAGAAATTAAATATCATAAATTAGCCAGCTATGCTATAACTATGGAAACAGATACTACATTAAGAAAATTCTGATTGAAAGATGTCAGTGTCACGTGCAATTGACATAGAATGTTTGTGGTAAAATATTTCTGGAAATATACGATCTTTTGCTGTTTTGCTCCAAACTTTCTGCCGGAAGGTAACGAACAAGAAATATAGAATCTTTTGCAAGGAACTTTCTAAACTATTATAGACGAAAGATGACTATTTAAGGTCATTTGTGAGCCGTCTGATATAATTACATATATTTGCACCATCTGGGCGCCATTTAAAATTGGAAATATTTGGCGTCGGTCGGGATCGAACCCAGTTTCCCAGATTCGCAACCTGACACTCAGGCACGCGGCCACGAGACCCCATAATAGTAGTATATATGGAACAATATGGAATATGTACAAAATACATTAAACTGACGGAAGTTAATGTGCTGGCCACATCAGATTCTTTTAGGTTGTTATATATTTACAATGTTTTCAAAAAGTTCTTTGTTGTATATTTGAACAGGTAAGTCATAAATACGCTTAATCAAATTCGAATTCATATATTCAACAAGTAGTGTTACCAACATTTGGTTCTAATTCATGTTAGTACATACATTAAAAATCTCTACAAGTTCCATCTGAACTTGACGTCATTCATGGGCGCTTGTCAAAAGCCGTCATGACATGCGCTACGAATTGGAATATGTCTCCTGAATGTTTAATACAAAAATAACTGTATAAAATTTTTATAGTATATTAAAGAACGTGTTGTATAAGACACGCGTCAAAATTTTTAATTGACAACTGCGAAAGAAAGTCTTATAAAATGAGTTCTTTATACTATTTTTTATATTTTGCGCCTTCTACAATAACATTTACTTACTCAATTTGTGATTATATTTGTATCCATTTGTACATTTTCATGTAAATAATCTTCTCTAAATAGAAAAAAAATAATAATAATTTCGACATTATATTATTAAAATGAATTGTCAATTAACTAAAAATAAATTAGGTAAAAATGGGTTAAAGAAACGTCATCTAGTACCAACCGTCTAAAACAAAAAATTGCGTATCGAAATGAAGGTCATTACGATACGCAATTGCGTATCGTAATGACTTCATTATGAACGCAAAATATAATCTATTTTGATGTGCAGTGTTATATAAGTCGTATACTGCACGAATTACTTATACACAATAGTATTTCTTCATTAATAGTTATTCACCAACATAATTTATATTTCCTCAGTACATTTTTCATGTGTACGGTAGTAATATCCCTAATTTTTTTCTGTGCGTATTTTTTACCGTTTCTCCCACATATTAATTCTGCCTGTCGTCATTTTAGAGCTTTTGCAAGATTGACATATCAGCAGCGTAAATGTAAAGCTCAAAGCTCAGTTCTGAATAGTAAACCGAAGCCTTGCTTTTTACTTGTTTTTTTCTGATCATTTCGTATTTCTTCACGCGTATAACATTTTTTCTGCAGACTATATTCATCACTGGATAGTGGTGGAAGGTTTATCTTTATTGATGGAGCTGCTGGGGCATAGATGGCAGTGAAAAACGAAAACAAAATGGCGAAGGATGAAAAACAGTATAAATTTTAAAGATATCACTACTTTTTATTTTTGTATGTAGTACGAGCCCAAACTCATAATAGTTTGGCCGGATTACATTTTCAATAAATTATAAAACCTACCCAAATGATTAAAAATTTCTACAAAATTTTTTCGGCTACTTTCAATATAGACTTAAAACTTAAAAAGAACAGTGGGCAAAATAAAGGGTGATAAAAGTTCGACCGACATTTTAAGGGTCATCTTCTAGTCCAGACTTAGCTTCTACCGAGATCCTTTACTTTTGGCCCACTGAAAAACAACTTCGTAAAAGCCAGTGCGCACAGCCAGAGCTGGGCAATACTTGCAAGAAAAGTACTTTATTAGGCATGCAAGTACTTTCAGTACCTCAAGTACTGTACTTGAAGTACTTTCTATTTATAGTACTTTGTACTTGACAAAGTAAGTCCATTCACATGTACTTGGTACTTAATACTTGGAAAAATACTTGAACTACAATAAAAAGTACTTGAAGTACTTTAAATGTACTTGAAGTATTTTACATGTACTTGAATTACTTTAAATGTACTTGAGGTGCGATGAATAATTTAAAAGTTAACAATGTTTTGAGAATTGTTTGTCTGTCAGTGTTTCTTTTGCAGTGATGTGGTGTTATTCCTATAGTACATAATTATGTGAATTTCATTAACAAATATATTTTCAGCGATAATATGAAAGTTAACATATATTAGCAAATTTTTTGGAACTCGATAAATTAATTCTAATCTGCATTCTGCATATACATAAAATGTTTATATTACCTAACTACAGTGCTGGGACTTTCTGGCGAGCGCATGACGTAGAAATGACGTCATTCTAACACCTCGGTTCAGCTTCTCGTATCGCTTGTTGATCATATAACGTCAATTTTACGTCATGCGATTTATCGGTGATACGAAAGTCCCAGCGAGGAACTCTTGTTTTAAATAACCCAATAAATATCGCATATTGAAATTTTTGTCAATAATCACCTTTTAAGGTCCATATAATCAGAAAAATATCGATTATCTGAAAAAGTATTTGTACCCAAATTTACAAGTACTTTCTTAAGTACTTGGTACTTTCAAATACTTTAGAAACTGAAAAAGTACTTGTACTTCAAGTACATTTAGAAACATTAAGATACTTGGTACTTGTACTTCCGGTACTTTGCCCAGCTCTGCGCACAGCAAAACCTACCTTAAAAGACATATGGGACAATACTCACAGAAAAAATTGCAGGGCTTAGGCATACATTGTCTAATAGAATCAAAGCTGGTATTACTAATAAAGGCGATGAGCCGCCTCGGTGGTCGTGCGAATTGAGTCAGTGGACAGCACTCGAAGCCACCGTCACTGCTCGGCCGTGGGGTTCGTGGGTTCGATTCCCACCAGGGGCTTGGATGTTTGTGGCGTTTTTATCATCTCATCTTCATCAAACGGAACGAATAAAAATACAATAAATATTATATATATATATATATATATATATATATATATATATATATATATATATATATATATATATATATATATATATATATATATAATAAATGCGATGTAACCCAATTTTAAATGGCGGAATACTTGAATAACATATTGTGACGTATGAGCCCCTCTGTTACGTTGAACAAGCGTTTAAGTACTGCGATGACGCAATCGCGCTAGCAGCCAAGCTACGTAAACAAACAAGCCGCGACGTGTTTAATTACTTCCTGTCGCCTGAACCTTTTGAGTTCATTGTTATTATGCGGTCGAACATTCTAGCGCTCTCTGAAAGTTAATGACAGCTGTATAAAAGGGACGCAGCTATGCTTAGGAATTAGTTAGTTACATAGGGAGAGTCATATAGAAACATTCACATGGAGTGATAGAGAGTAAAGTGTTAGAAGAAGCACAGCAGTATCGTGGTGAGCGTATGTAGTTTGTGTCGAGTAGGTATTCGGGAAGTTACTGGTAAACTGGGATAGCTGTGGACGTGAATACTCGGTAGTGTTGACGAGTATTGGAAAGCTAGGTATACGAGGACAGTAACGGCAAGTGGAAGTGGATACTCGACAGTATAGTGGTGAAGAATTGTGGCATACGGAGAGTAGGTGATACTGAAGCTGTGGAAGTTAGACTGTTAGTTACATAAATAGACAGATAGTGAGGTGAAAAGTGTAACTTCTGTCCGAGCAGTTGAATATACAAACGCTGTTGAGTCAGTTGAGTATATAGACGCTGTGTAGGTCGGTAGGCGGACAGTTGAATAAACATTGACATAAATAGTCGAAATAAATAATTAGTAAGATCGTATAAATAAATAGTCTTGTTAATTGTTAAATAAATAAATAGTGTTAGTGTTATCTAGTTAATTATAGCTTTAGTCTTAATTAGTTTTTTTAATAATTGTTTAATATTAGTATTAGTCATTTTCATTATAGTTTTAACGAACACTTATTTTAATTAATAATATTTGTCTTATATTTACACTTCACCCAAATAAATAAAAACGTTGCAATATTCAGTTTTTGTAAGTTTAAAAATCTATATTTTAAACTAGTCGAAAGAAATTTGTAGAAATATTGCACCATTTGAGTAGGTTTTGTATTTTTTTTGTTAAAAATATAAACCGTCCGAAATTCCGAAATATTATGGGCTTGGATTCGTATGTGTAACAAATGATGACATAAAAAAGCTATTATTTGAATTTATAATTTCATTACTATCATTTCGCTATCTTCAGGATAATAATTTAAATAAATGACGTCACAAATATGCTGTAAGTATAGCAAGTCCTTTGAAGGAGTCATAATATCACTAACATCGTTCTCCGGACTCTTGGTAGTTATCCCGATCTTAGTTTGCATCAAGGAGAGGAGAGGATGTGTCGTTAAGGATGTTGAAAGAGAAAGACAGAGAGAGCGCACGAGAGAGTAATAGAGGTGTAAAATTTTGACGAGAAGTTCTCAAAAGTTACTTTAATTTAAATATGTACTCTTTTCACTAGGCGCTAACATGTGACTCATTTCATGATCGATTTATTTTCATGCATAATATTTAAGGTCCTTAATCCATGTGAGTTTTTTTTTATAGCGAAAACAAGAGAAATTTAATGAATACTTAATGATACAATAAGCATTATGGAATTTTTTATATTTGAAGAGTACAAGGTAGAACAAATTTGAGTTCCTTATAGGTATGTATGTAAACTGTGCAACTGAAATGTAATGAAATTTGTATCAAAAAACCTGAAAACAAATAAATACATTAATAAAAAAAATAGTACATTACAATACAAGTTTCATAAAACATGATTTTAGAACACGCGTCTTTGTTAGAAACGAGCGGCTTCCCGCGAGTTTTCTAAGCGGATAAGTGCGCCGAAATGTCTTATGAAACGTGTATTTTATACTATTTTTTCTATTTTGGTCCTTTTATCTAAATATTTAAAAATATTCGTTATTTCATGTTTAGGAATTTCCAGTTTGGTTGTTTCATAAAGTACATATTAAAGAACCAAATTAGAAAAAAAAACTGAAAAAACGCAAATAAGTTTTAGAGTAAAAAAATCATAAATTCCTTTGAAAAAAAGTGATAAATATATTCCGCATACTATAATATTTCTCCAAATACTTATAATCCTCTATAAAAGATTACAAAACCCGAACAATAGGGGATTACAGTGCAATTGATTTAAGAGAAATTAGGAAAAAATATTGAAACTATATGCTTAATAATAAATATTAATAAAGAAATAAAACGACATAATTGAAATACTTCGGAAATAAGGGGATTATTGTTATAGTAGCTCGTCACTCATATGAAATCCATATATATTATTTTGATTGGCGACACAAAGACGGCCTATAAATATATAACGAATACCCAGTTAGGGGCGGAGCCTACTACCAATGGAAGTAGAGAAATTCAAATAGCGGAGGCGTGGCATCAGTCCAGTACTGCAATTCTCAAACATTTTTTATTTGAATATAAATATTTTGCATTAAACTTAATAATTTAAATACTTTTCCAATTATAAATCATGTAGACTTGTACAGTATAATAATATTCATTTATTTTTTATAAATATAATTTAGAAATAGCATATATTTCAAGAACATTTAGGTCCACGAAGAAAATAGTTTGATATAAAAACATATTCGTGACGTCACATCTATATTTTCAAATTTCGGAGGACTATAACTCGCTTATTAATACGAATTGTTTCACCGGATTTTCACCGACAGTCAAAGTTTTACTTATACGTTCAGATGAAATTATATTTAAAAAATGGTGGAATCCCCTATTGTTTGATAAATTCACTTCATAGTGCAAACTGAAACGTCAACCCTCATTCTCTTGACGAATTACCTACACCAACAGTCTAACAACACCTAACGTTCTTTTTTATCTCACATTTTGAGAATCGCTGCTTGGTGCACTTGCCTTACACTTTGACGTGAACTTGTTATGGTTATTATTATTGTAAATAGTTTATGCAGGGATTAAAATTGATGTAGCAATGCAGATTGAGGCTGGCGGTAGTAGCAGCAACATGCAAACGGCAGGAATTCAGAGCAGGAGATAACATTTTACTAACAGGCTAATGCAGATACTTCATGTTTACACACTGGATCAAATGCATGATTCGGATTTTAATTACGGAGATTGTAATGTTTGTTTTCTTTATAAGCATTTATTCGGAAGCGTAATTTTATTATACATTTCATCTTATTCAAATATGAGATATAATACAACCATATACTCGTATAATAAAGTAATTACGAATATATACCGAGTGGCTTAAAAAACGAATTCTGTTTGAAACTCCAACGCCGGAACTCCGGAGTACATAGAGATATCGATTTTAAATTCTTGAGTCCATACAACACTTTATTTCATTTCTCAAATCATAGACAAGTTTACGCAACGCGAGCCGCAAGACGTGGACACCCCTGAGCTAGACAATAGAGCAGATGTATATCATGATCTAGACCTTGGCCCTATTAGGTACTAAAATTAATTAATGGTCTTTAATCTAATTTATGATCATATAAACTATGTTAGATGCCTCGTGGCCGTGTGCCTGAGTGTCTGGTCGCGTATCTGGAGAATCGGATTCGATCCCGACCGAAGCCAAATATTTCGAATTTTAAATGACACGTAAGTGACACCTGTGGTGCACTCTCCACGTCAACACAGTGGCGTCCCCAGGATTTTGATTTGGGGGGGACGATATAGAGGAAATTTATTTATAGACACAGAAACAGATAGTTCTTCTTTTCGTAATTCCCAACTGTATTTCGGTTTAGTTTTATTTAGTTTAATTTTTTGACAAGTTGGTTTCTTGCTCTTATTGGAGGTTAGTAAGTTTTAGTTAATTGATCCTACACTGTCACAGGTGATGCTGTCCTTTATAATGTTTCTCGTTTGGCCTACATATCTCACAGGTATATTTTAACAAATGTTGTTTGATTAAACTTGTTGTTTATTATTGTTTGATTATGCTCTGAAAAACGATTGTGTTAATTTGTGTTATATATTTTTATTGTAGCACTGATGAAGGTAAAATATTTAAAATACCGAAACGTTTGCAAGAGGAGATGTAGAAACAATTTTTTATCTTCTTTTACATCCATCATCCGATGAACTTTCTTCAATTTATTTATATAATTTTTGTGTATTTACTTTTCGTGATTTTTTAAAAATATATTCATTAGGGTGGGCCTGAAAAGGGGTCATGTTAAATTTTATTCGGGCCGCCCCTAAAGTGGTTCCAAATAAATTTAAAAAAAATGCGCAGGCAATGATTCTGCTTAATATTAATATTTCACCATACCTAAATGCACTTGATTTCCCCCCATTTAAATAACATTGGGTTTTGACCCATTTTGGAACTGTATTTTTATCAAAGGCATTAAGAGGTTTAATAAATCCATTTAATATTGGAATATATACCAGAGTGGCCCGAGAACATGTGGACAAAATTCTTAAGACAATTGTAGATAGCTTTTCTGGACTTTTGGGTGATAGTTTAACCATCAATAATTATCTTAAGAATAATGATTGGGACTTCAAATTTGGTCCAGATATTCTCGGGTCATTTTTAGAATATATTCCAACAATGAGTGGATTTTTGAATCTTCCTATTGGCTAGGGAAAAATAAAGTTCCAAAATGTGTCAAAACCCGGCTGGTAGCACACGCGTGGTTCTAACACCTGTTTTAACTAAAACCATGCCAACGACATGGCACATACTTCAGGGTTATTAACAAAAACAGTGTTGCCAATATACTGATTAACTGTAAAATGTATTGACAACCATATTCAATAAATTTGACTTCATTATTTTAAATTGTTTATACTACAAAGAAGGCAAGACTAAAATCGTATTAAACACTTTTAAATAATGCCGTCAAATTTATTAAATATGGCTGTCAGTACATTTTCGTCTTATTCAGTACATTGACAACATTGATTTTGTTCATAACCCTGAAGTACTTGCCAAATTGTTAGTATGGTTTTAGTTAAAACCGGTGTTATAACTAGGGATCGACCGATACCGATATCGGTATATCGGCCATATCGGTCTTCTTGGCCGATATCGGTATCGGCCGATATCGGTATCGGCCGATATGTAAACCACGATATCGGCCTATATCGGTATCGGCCTAAAAAAATATAAATTGCTTAATATTTCAGTTGCTAAGGATTTTTTAAAGGAAATTAAAACAGAAATACTAAATTAAAAACAAATCAAATTTATTCTTATTCAAAATTTAGCAAAAAAAGTCATTAAAAATGTAGAAGTTACACACTTAGTTAAACGAATTAATATTTAAAGTTCAGTTTTGGCAAGTTGTAATGTAACAAAATTAAGCTTTCTGCTCTTTCCGGAGTTAGACGATTTCTTGTGCTTTCATAAACATTTCCAGCTGAAGAAAATAGCTGTTCACTAGCAACACTACTTGGCGGTGGTGCTAAATACGAGTATATTATTGCAACTTTGTACATCAATGGAAAATAGTATATTGTGTTATGAGGAGTAAAAGTGATACTTTGTGTGGCGAGCATGGAAGTTTGCACGACGAGCGAAGCGAGTCGGACAATTGCATGCGAGGCACACAAATACACTTTTATTCCGAATGACACATTAAATTTTTTTTTTCAAACGCACTACTTTTCTTTTTTTCGCTAATTCTATGTAGTTTCTATGGATATTTATTTATTTTATTTCTACGCCGCCGGCGTAGAAATTAGCTATTTCTACTCCGCCGGCGTAGAAATTTCCAACGGCGTAGAAATAAAGCTTCTACCTTGTGAATTAAGTCACAAAAATGCCATTTCTACGACGTTTGAAAAAAAATGTCTTTTTTTGCATTTGCTTTGCATTTTTTTGTGATTTATTTATGGTTAATGCGTGTAACGGTAACAGTATATCATTATAAATCACTTTTACATCATTTATACAGCAAAAAATTTTATGGCCGATATATCGGTATCGGCCGATATCGGATATGACTATATCGGTATCGGCCACAAAAAATCATATCGGTCGATCCCTAGTTATAACTACGCTCGTGCTACCAGCCACTGTTATTTAAATAGAGGCATTGTAGCATGGGTCAAATATTAATATTAAGCGAAATCATTGCCAACACAATTTTTATTTATTTATTCAGAACTAGTTTTGATGGCGTCCCGGTTAAAATTCGACTTGACCCCTTTTAATGTCCACCTAATATACATATATTTTAAACAATTTCATATACTCTCATATTTAAAATAGAAGCAAAGATTTTTTAAAAATATTAAGGTATAGGAACGTTACATTAAAAATATTAGAAAATATTGTACAAAATTGGTTTCTTATCACTGGTTTTTGTCCTTACAATATATCCAAAAAATTATAAATACCCGACCTTTTGCAAGAAAACTAGGTTCTATTGTATATATTGACTGGACAAATGTTATTTTTTATTATTATACTGTCAGGCAGTGCCGTAACTAGGGCGTGGCAAAGGTGGCACACGCCACGGGCGCAAAATTCTTAGGGGCGCAAAATTTTAATCATTTATATAGTTTTTGATCAAATATTTCTAAAATCTATTTCCTAAATCGGTGACAAGCTAACGTGAATTTTATTCTCTTTATGGGGACCTCCAAAAAGACATACTAATTTTGCACCCTCTAGCGACTCCAGATTTTCGGTGAAAGGTGCAAAAAATGAGTTTTTGGCTATTTTCTTGAAAACAGTGACCCGTATCAAAATTTTTCAAGAATATAAAATTAAAGCTCGTAATTTCTTGTACCTTACATAAAAAGATTCTTATATTTTTTGCCTAGGATGAACTCTCAAAGAGTTATGTTAAAATATAGTTAACCAGAATAACAATTTATGACAGAAATTTAAATTACTCAAAAAATAAACAATATTAGGTATTTAATACTAAAACTCTATCCGTTTTAACTATAGAGTGGTCTGAAAATTGGAGCAGATTGAACTAGTTTTCTGATTGGATAATACCCAGATATTATCCAATCAAACAACAAGTTTAAACTGCTCCTATTTTCACACCACTCTATAGTTAAAACGGATAGAGTATAGTATATATCTTGTTCCATTTAAGCCATTCAGTATTGTAGAGAATTGGACATAGTTTTGAATTCTCTGATTGGCTGAAATTGGAGACATGAGACACGTTTACGCAATGTAATTTCGGCTACTTAAATTAAAACTGACACTGATGCGAGCGTCATCTGTTAAATGGCCTAAATGGAACAGAGTATATATGATTTTTGCCGATGAGCGGTTCTCGAGTTACTAATAACTTAAACTTATATGAAATTTCTCTAATATTTTAAACATCTGCAAATCATTTCATCTGAAATTTCAACACATATTAAATACGTAATATTGTATATCTTTAATCGTGTCAAAATTTAAAATGAAAATATGAGAACTAAGCCAATTTGCAGATGTTTTAAATTTTAGAAAATGTTCATGTAAGTTTAAGTTGTTAATTTTTTTTTTATTTTCTAGATATAGGGGCGCTTAAATTTTTTTGCCACAGGCGCTCAAAGCCCTAGTTACGGCTCTGCTGTCAGGAGACGCGTGCTTCGAAAATTGCACCACTTTTTTTAACTTCCCTTTAAATTTTATCCTTAAACCTTTTAATTGTCTAATCTTTCCAGTCTTTTAGTACATTAAAATAAATTTGAATCAGTGAACTGCTCAATATATTTTGTTAACTGCTAATTTAGACAATTTTGTTCATATTTTCGTGAGTAAATATTATCTTTCAGATTAAAATCCTTGGCATATAATATACCTACTATTAATTAAAGATATTTTTATTATATTTTAAGTGTGAAAACCATAAATTTTCATGTAATAATTACAACCCGTATATACGGCAATTATTTGAAACAACTTTCATAAAACTAATAGACCGGCATGGTTGGAAAACAAAACTAATACGGGCGTAACGTATATCCTATTTTATATGCTTGCATTTCTATTATTAGAGCCCAGCTTAATACCGTTGTTAATTGGAATCTTCTAGAATCGTATTACACAGAGTAAAGTGACCATTATCTGCACTATTTACATATTCTGTTTGTTCAAATATTCACTTTTTCTTTTATTTGCTTAGGTTTATTCGTTATCGAGGTTGTTTACTTCATTAACATAATTTGTAAAGTTAATGTATACTTTAATATAATTAATAGAAAAAACAGTGTATAAAGTCTTAAATTTATAAGTATTTAATCTAATAAAATAACATATGTCTCACTAAAGTATTATGAACTGTTTATTGCTAGGATACGGTGTATATAAACATATCTATAACAACCGGGGCGTAATGGGAGGGCATAATATTTCATTATGCCCTCATTATAATCCGATCATCGTTTATGGAATTTAAATTAAAAATAATATGAACGGTATATAATGAATTTATTTTCTTTTTAATTATATTTCATTACAATAATAATGATTGATTACAACAATTAATACATTAATTGATTACAACAATTAATATAAGAAAACAGCTTTGAAAGCACAACACAGAAATCAATTTTAATTTATAATACTTGATTGATTATCAAAAAAACCATAAAAAGCCATTTACTTTCACCACATATGAAATAAGTCCGTCGAATTGCAGACTTTAATGTTTCGGATTCATTTTTGATAGATGACGGATCACAATTTTTTTTTGGGACCATATTTATCCACATTTGAATTCATTTTTGATATTATTTACCGTCACATGTGACACATCCAAAGCCGTACAAGCTCTCTAAAATGTAATAATATTCACAAATAAGTGCATAAGAAATAAAGAACTGAGATCTGTCATGTGATAACGAACCTCAAAATATAATACTTACATCTTCTACAGACGAGAATGGAATAATTAGGAGATCATTTATACGTTTGTCTTCCTCAAAGTATACAGAAACATTCAAAATAAATTCTTTACACCGTTTCGACAAAATATCTTCCGAAACATCAAATTCACCCATTCCACCTTCTCCAACGATTTAAAACGTTGGTGTTTTAAAAATAAATAAATGTTGATAATAAACAAAACAATTAAACAACATCCTTAGCAACGTAAAAGCTGAAGCATTATTGTAATCAAAATTATTATAAATGAAACCTTATTTCACATAATCTAGTGAGACATAAAATATTGTATGCACCACGAGCGTTACTAGATGATAATGCCCATCGGGCGACATCTATCCCTCGGGCCGCAGGCCCTCGGGCTAGATCCTCGTCGCCATCCTGGCATTATCATCATAGTAACGCCCTTGGTACATAAAATACTATTAGATCTCATGTTGTTTAATTAAACAAACGTTTTAGTGTTCTCTATGTATGTATGTTATGTATGTATTTATTTGACATAAATTTCTAGTTTTTGCGTAAAAAAGGAATTGTAATTGCAACAGGTTTATTTATAAGGCATTGTTTTAAAGTTATAGAATACAGGGTGTCCGTTGTTCAACCCTCTAGCATAAATAAAATGAAATGGGGTGCTCTACAATAATAACGAAATTGAACATGAGTCATTTATTTTAAAAATAAAATTTAAAATATGTTGTCATTAAAGACACCAAATCATAACCAACTTCAAGTATGAAAATCCACTACAAATCGGAGAAAACGGTTGTTCGAAATTGCAGTGTGATAGATCGAATTGGTCATACAAAATAAGTCAGCGAAAAAGAGTCCGAGATATGATTGTAGTGTGATAAGGCCTTTACGGAACATAGTATTATTGAAGAAAAAAATGTTTAACCAGTGGTTCTCAAACTATAACATAAAGTTATATCTTTTAAATGGGATGGTATATATTTTTAGGCTCATTCGATAAAGTATTTTTTTCTGATTTTAACCATGTAGTCATTTTATATCCTTACATTACAAAAATCTTAAGAAAAATACAATTGAAATTTAAATAAAATTTATTTTTATAGTTATTTTTCAGTAGGCTATGCATGAAAAAAATTGAACCTAAATTAAAACGAAACATGAATATTTGTTAATAACTTTAAAAATAGCAAAATAGGAATTATGCATGCACTAAATAATTCAAATTGACATATAACCGTTTTGTTTTCCATACATAGCCTACCTACTGTAAAATAACTATAAAAATAAAATTTATTTAAATTTCAATAGGCTACTTGCGTGCCATTTTTTTATTGAATATTTTTGAAAAAACAAAATTTTCATTAAATAACCAGAAAAAAATTAATGAAATTTGATTATTTAAATTACCGCCATGTATGACGTAGAATTACGCTGCACCAATGAATGGCCGTAAAGCCATAGCATCGGTACGCTCCATAGCAACGGCATGCGCGGGTAATTTAAACATGACAGCTCACCTGTTTGAGATTTGAGTTTGGACGTTAATATTTTAGTTTGTCATTTTAATCATGTACAAGTATAAGCTAAGTTAAAATCCTTCAAAATTCTGCTTAACAAATCGAAATACGTAATAAGAGTAACAGAAACCACACAAATTGCAAATAAGAAAGAAAAGAGACAGTGACAGAAAAATTAACTAATGTCAAAATCATATTAAAACTCGCACTCGCTCGCCATCTACAGGTTACATTCTTAAATATGCTTCCCTTTCTCCAGTTCCAAATAATAACGTCAAAGAAAATCTTCTTTCTTAATTTATTAAAAAACATTTAATTTTTTAAAAATAAAATTTATATTTTTACAGTCTTTTCAACATTACTTTAGGTATATATCAATTTAATAAATTAAAAAAAAACTATGTATGGTCCAAGTTTTGATTGACACTGGCATCCTATGTCATTTATCATATCTAATTCCCCTTCCCCTTCGCCGATGTATTTTTCTTTTAATTATAATACCGATACACCCCATAATCAACGGCATGTGCGGGTAATTTAAACATGACAGATCACCTGTTTGACGTTGAAGAATAGTTTGAAGGTTAATATTTTAGGTTGTCATTTTAATCTTGTACCAGTATAAGCTAAGTTAAAATCCTCCAAAATCCTGCTTAACAAATCGAAATACGAAGTAACAGAAACCACGCAAATTGCAAAAAAACGAGAGAGACAGTGAGAGAAAAATGAAGTAATGTTAAATTCAAATTTAAACTTTGATTCGCACGCCATCTACTGGTTACATTCTTAAATATGCTTTCTTTTCTCCAGGTCAAAATAATGACGTCACAGAAAATATGCTTTCTTAATTTATAAAACAACATTAAATTTTTTTTAAATAAAATTTATATTTTTACATATGTTTTCAACCTAACTTTAGGCATATAGTGTTAGGTATCGGATTTTTTATACCACGCAAGTAACCCATTGCAATATCGTTATATATATATATATATATATATATATATATATATATATATATATATATATATATATATATATATATATATATATATATACACATTATATCATCCCATTTTAAAGGATACTGGTTAAATGATTTGCTTCTATTTCTAATAGTAAAGAAAATAATCGAGATGTCCCGTATCCGAGAAAAACCCTGTACACCGTAGTGGAAGAGAATTTTTAGCATTCCAACGTTATATTTTTATTCAGCAATTCAATAATTATAAAATTTCTATGTTAAAAATAATGGTCGTAACAATGGAGCAAATATATTTAGATTTGAAAGAAAAGTGTATCCATCATAAACACAGTAATTTTGATGTAATTATGTGATGTGTAATAATTACAGTGTTTTGCATCTAAGTTAATTTAATGCAAAATGTAGACATCCGTATATAATTCAATAATTATAATAATATACAACTAATCGAGATATTAATTCAATTACACCAAATGAATATTAATTGTAAAGATATATCAAAATGTTTCATGAATTTTGAATTATCTAATTTATTAACTCCATTGAATAAATTATATTATTATCTCTGTACGAATTAATAATTTCCAATATATGGCCGAAGTTACTAAATTATAGGTTATAGTAGTAATAATACATGTGCTACTTTTGGCTATTTTTGGACTAATTTAAAAATTACAGAGTAGAAGATTTTGTCGAAAGCATAGATTCATACTGAAATTTATAATTATTTTAATATCATTTTAAAAAATCTGATGTGGCCAGCACATTACCTTCCGTCAGTTCTCTGTATTTTGTACAAATTTCATACAGATAGTTCCTTGCGAAAAATTCTATTTCTTGCACATTACCTTTGCGGCAGTTGTATGTATTTTATACACAAATTTCTAACAAAAGATCATATATTTCCAGTAAAATTATAAGACAAACACACTATGTTAATTTTACTTGACACGGACATCTTTCAATCAAAATTTTCTTAATATAGTAGCTGTTTCCATAGCTATGGCTACTTTATGAAATTTATGGGTCGATTCTATTCACATCTGTAAGTCTTACAGATCTGTAAATCTGTAAAACCCTGACAAAAACGGATCTATTTTTGTTGATTAATATAAAATTATACATAAGCGTGCAGGTTTCGTTGCGATTTTTTTCATTATTTACAAATTTACAGATCTGTAAGGTTTACAGATGTGAACAGAATCGACCCATTAATTTCTTTATAATTTTTACCTCGCGCTAAGAGAGGTTTTGAATTTATGCTAAAAATCGCATATCCAGATTTTAGTGAATAAGCACGTTTTAAGGTCCCTAGAATCCGATTATAACATTTTTACGATGATGTGTGTGTGTGTGTCTGTGTGTGGATGTGTGTGGGTGTGGGTGTGAGTGTGTGTGTGTGGGTGTGTGTGTATGTTGGATTCACGATTTCTCAAGTACTATAAGACTTAGGACATTTTTAACTACGGATTCCTCAATCTAACTATAATGGGAAGAGTTGATTAAGTTTTGGTAACAATTGGACACCCGGAAGTAGTAGTTAAGAAAAAAATCATCTAAATATTGTGTATCGAAAATTTATGTAAATACTTATATTAAAGAACGTTAATTTCTTTATTCGATAAATATAAATTCATTATTATATCTTCTATAGATTTAGAGATAAAGAAATGCATATAAAATGTTTGTAAGTGACACATAAATGTCACTGTCGAAAATATGTGTATGCCACTGTTAAAAATATTTGTACATCATTATGAAAATCATAATATACGTAAAAAAGAATATAAAAAGAATTTGCGAAAAAATGACGAATATAAAGAAAAAGAAAAAAAATATTTGGCGAGAGGTTATGTGCTGGCCACATCAGATTTTTTTAACTCTATATCCTTTTAATATTAACTATAAAATGCAGTCAAATCGTATAGAGAATAAAATATATATAATAACATTAAATGTGAAAAAATTATATTTAACATAGTTTTTTCAAGAAAAACTGTTAAAATCTTCAAATGAGGGTACTTCCGGTTGATCAATTGTAACGAAAATCTAATCAGCTCTTCATACGGATGTAACGAAGAAGAATACGACAGAATTATAATTTTTGAAATTGTATTAGAGTTATCGCAGACGAAATTTTTGTTACACATACATACACACATACACAAAAATAGTAGTGTGCATTATTGTTTAAAAAACTTTGAATTTGAACACATTTAAATTAAAATATCTAGTGTGCCCCTTACATTAAACTTGTTTGGTTCACTAATTTAAACTGAACTCTTACAAAATACGCTTAATTTTACTTATTTTTCTTTTCTTTTCTTTGTTTGTGCACCTTTTGAGGACTGAGTCCTAATGAGTGAGAGCTAACAAGTAGTCATACAGACACATCTGCTTGTCTTGTGTTGGTTCTTTACTTTACACATGTGCACTTTGCATGTGGTTGGTTTTTTCTCCTTGTAATGTACCAGCATACTGCCTCAGACAACATTTTTTGCGAAGTCACTACTCATCAACATATTGCTTTGATGAAAACACTGTTCTGAGAGGACGAAATAGTTTCCTGTTATTTTGAATAGTTTATTCCAAAGAAAGATGACTGAATTATTTTTTTGGGAAGTAATGTTTCATATAAATATGATACAAGATTTAATAATAATTTATTTATCAATATTAATATTGTCTCTTTCAAATTATTCACCATTAAATATAATGCACTTATGTCAACGTGTTTTCCAATTTGCAAAATACACTATTATTCACGAAAGATAACTATTCAATGTCATTTGTTCGAAGAAAGAATACACATCACTTTATAGCAGTAGCTTAGCAACATTTTGTATTAGAAAGAGAAAGATTATTTGACCTATGTCTATTTTATGTGGTGGGACAGATATACGTAAATAGTCGCATTTCTTTCTAACACACTATAAATAATAATGACATATGTCGTAGATTTACAGATACCTAATTATCTACTACACTGCCCTCTGTGCTAATAATTACCCAGTGGCGTTGACGTTTAAATCAAATAATTATTCCTTGGTTTATAAGTTAAGTTCTGTTTTTGTATTTTGCAAAAACATAAGTGAAGAAGATAAATCTTTCAGAAAGGCATTATTTAGAAAGAAACATAATTTTCAAATGAACTACTTTTATTTTTTTTTTGTTAAAATGTGTCCATAAATATTTTATGTTACACGCCTATGTATACAAAATACAATGAAGTTATCTGCAAGTAATATTATATCAGACGGCTCACAAATGACCTTGAATAGTCATCTTTTGTGAATAATAGTTTACTTGTGAAATGCATTTTATGGTATAGCCTTCAACTCATTCAGTGATTCTGTCTTTACCTTTATCTCCTATATTATCGCAAAATGTTGTTCTTTCAGTATCCTCTCTGTCTCTATCTTCACCAGCAGAATAAATTCTGTTGCTAGGTTATGACGATATTGTTTTTAGCCAAAAAATCAGTGAATTGTAAATTGTAGGACGGTAGGTTTTCATAGTACAAAATCCAAACGTTGGTTGTCCATAATTTTTTATATGTTACGAAGAATTTAAAAATAGAAATTCCGTATTTTTTGTTTTCTTGAAATTACGCTTAATAACGCCTAAAATAAATATTAAAGTTTTGGCGCGAAAGTTGTGTCGTTAGCGTCACTCCGTCATAAGTAGAGAGAACCGACATACGTTACCATTAATATGGCAATATACAATAAATAAACTTCGATAGTACATATTAGGTCTGTTCGTTTCGCTACTCTGCCTCTACGGTTTACATTCGTTCTCATATATTTTGTATGGACATGGCAGTAAACCGTACACGCAAAGTAGGGAAAGAAACAGACCTAATACACATAAATAAAAATCAGGTAAGTAAAATTAACAATTTTTGCTCGTTTTCATAATCAAGTTAATTAATGTGACTTTAAGACTTCCTTTTATATAATATTGAAGTTTTCATACTCACCTAGTGCCATTATTATAATTAAAATAGTATTTAAACTATTTTCTATTTATAATTAAATACAACAAAGACAGTATTGATTACAATAATCAAAGCATAGTTCATAATAAAAAGTAATCCAACATTTACATTACTATTTACTAAATGATTACAACAATGACAAGTATTGAGATTACAATAATTAAAACAAATTATAATATAAATTTATTTAATAAGTAAATTTTCATTTGATCTTAATAAAAAATTACTCGAATATATTAAATATGTGTTTGTTAGAGTATGTGTAAGGCCAATCGCGAATTTATAAGCAAAATATGCATGCTCCACTTTATAGTGACATTTTCACAGGGAAACTGGGCGACTGTAATGACACTGACGTCACAACATGGCGACCATTTTACGCTAAAAACTTTGATTACATTATTATAGGTATAAAAATACAAAATATATAGCAATTTTTATTTCGTTTTCACTTATTTATATTCAAAATTCATATGCGACATGTAATTTTTAAAAAGCTGAAGACTTGGACAATCCCATTCTTTTCGCATGGCCAACTTCTTCAACAACCTTCCTTAAAGTGATTCGGCGATTACTAAATAAAATATCTTCAATTTTTGCCACATTGGTAGTTGATGGGCTAAGACGCCCGACATTCTTGTCATTTTCCACGTCTTCACAGCTTTTTTGTAACTGTTTGTACAATGGGCCCGCCCAACTTTTTTTGAATTTTTTATATGTGACGAAGAATTTAGAAATAGAAGTTCCGTATTTTTTGTTTTCTTGAAATTATGCTTAATAACGCCTAAAACAATTATTAAAGTTTTGGCGCGAAAGTTATGACGTTACCGTCACTCCGCCATAAGCAGAGATAACCGACATACGTAACCATTAAAATGTATTTATACAATAATTGTTGCAAGAATAAAATACGTATCCATTACAAACTGAAAACAATATTTACAGTTAATGGTAATAAAGGAAGCCAGATAGTTATTATATCATTTCAAATTATATATTACTTACATGAATAGTGTTAAATGTTAATTTTGTGTAAACCTTTGATAATATATATTATACATAAATAAAAATCAGGTAAGTAAAATTAATAATCTTGCTCGTTTTCATAATCAGGTTAATTATGCGCTTTACTTTAATGAATGTGTCTTTAAGACTTTCTTTAATATATACTATTGAAGGGTATCACGCTCACCACGTGTCATTATTAAAATTAAAATAGTATTTCAACTATTTTCTGTAAATAATTAAGTACAACAATGGCAGTGTTGATTACAATAATCAAAACATAGTTCATAATAAAAGGTAATCCAACATTTACATTCCTATTTACTAAATGATTACAACAATTACAAGTATTGAGAATACAATAATTAAATCAAATTATAATATAAATTTATTTAATAAGTAAATTTTCTTTTGATCTTACTAAAAAATTACTCCGATATATTAAATATGTGCATGTTAGAGTATTTATGAGCAAAATATGCATGGTCCATTCTATAGTGACATTTCCACAGGGTAACTGGACGACTGTAGTGACACTGACGTCACAACATGGCGACCATTTTACGCTAAAAACTTGAATTACATTATTATCGGTATAAAAATACAATTAATATAGCAATTTTTATTTCGTTTTCATTTATTTATATTCAAAATTCATATGCATGTTATTTCTAAAAAGTTGAACACTTAGACGGGCATTCATAAACCTTCAGTTTTCATATAACTTCCTCGCCAAAAACCTTAATATTTCCATCACTTCACTGCACTTTTCATCATTTCTCAAATACTATAAGACTTAAGACATTTTTAACTACGGATTTCTCAATCTAACAATAATGGGAAGAGTTGATTAAGTTTTGGTAACAATTGGACAACCAGAAGTAGTAGTTACAAGAAAAAAAATCATCTAAATATTATTTATCGAAAATTTATGTAAATACTTATATTAAAGAACGTTAAATTCTTTATTCGGTAAATATAAATTCATTATTATATCTTCTATAGATTTAGAGATAAAGAAATGCATATAAAATAATTTGATCTAAAAATTCTCAGATCAAACTATTTCAAGGCAAGAAATTCAAATGTATGTAATTGACACATAAATGTCACTGTCAAAAATATTTGTATGCCACTGTCAAAAAAATTTGTACATCATTATGAAGATTATGAAAATAAAAAAAGTCAACAACGCAAAAGAATATAAAAGGAATTTGCGAAAAAATTACAAATATAAAGAAAAAGAAAAGGAAAGTAGAAAAAGAAAATTTCAGGATATTGAATACAAAGAAGTATGTATTGTACATAATTTATATTAAAATATCCTATAGATTTTGCAAATATATGTGAGAATTATTTTGTAGTGAGACATGAATATATGTATTTGTAATTTTAAAAAATTTTCGTTTTATGCGTACAACCAGGTAAGATATCTGGCGAGAGGTTATGCGTTGGCCACATTTTTTTGTTATTTTTTGTCCTAATCCATAGCAAGCTTCATTACAAAAACCAAAAAGTATATAAGTTTTAAATTTACATATCTCGCTTATACAAAGGGCTAATTTAATAATACTTGATGTGCTAGACGCAGAATTTAATTCTCTAAAACTCTTATTTGAAGCATTTATTTCTAAAATCTAAATGAAACCATTTTCTTGAAGAAAAACTCTTAACAACTTCAGGTAATATATTACTTCCGGTTAGCCTGTTTTAACCAAAATCTACTATGTTATTCCAATTGACATAAAAGTCTTATATACCAAATTTGATAAGTGTTGGATTATATTTTAAAATAGTTTTTCATTAAAATCTATTATAGGCTTCAAATAAAGTACCATTTCTGGAAATAATGTAATGACCAAAAAGGGAAGTGCACAACTAGATATTATAGCAGTCCTAAATACAAAATTTCAACTTTGTACGGCTTACCGTTTTTGAGTTATGCGAGATACCTACGTACAGACGTCACGACGAAATTAGTTAAAATGGATTCAGGGATGGTCAAAATGGATATTTCCATTGAAATCTGAAAACCGAAATTTTTCGCGATTACAATACTTCCTTTACTTTGTACAAGGAAGTAAAAAAGTCAACAACGCAAAAGAATATACGTAAAAAAGAATATAAAAGGAATTTGCAAAAATATGACGAATATAAAGAAAAGGAAAGTAAAAAAAGGATATTGAATATAAAGAAAATGTATGTATTGAACATAATTTATATTAAAATATCCCATAGATTTTGCAAATATATGTGAGAATTATTTTGTAGTGAGACATGAATATAATAAAATATTTTTTGTTTTATGCGTACAACCAGGTAAAATATCTGGCGAGAGGTTATGTGCTGGCCATATCGGATTTTTAACAAGCATCTACTTTTTATAAACACCATGTCTCTGATTTCAATGTCGTAGCTCTGTTATCTTTTGGGTTAATGTAGAGCATCAGATATTATCGCGTTTAGTTCAAGATGTAGGTAATTAGCATTGGTATTCGTGTGCAAGTGCAATTCCAGTCAGCAAACAGAATAGGAATCCGTGTAACTTTATCACTTAGCCCGGAAGGTACGCCACTGGAACTGGAACGTGGTTGGCAGGGCCAAAGTTTTAAGTTTATCGCAGGTGATTACAGCCCTGCAACCTGTCTCAGGACGCCGTTACACACTAAATGTCTAATTACTTTTAATTTTCTCTCCTTATACGACAGATAAATACGGAGGACCGTCTTTCTCATCTTCAACTTATTATAGAGAAACGGTATAATTATAAACATTTAAATATACATGTTCAGTACGAATACATTAAAGTGGGATAAAGTCTTTATTTCCCAATTTCCTTACCGCAAATTTCGATTTAGATGGTAAAGAAAGCTGCAATAGCTATTAATTTCTGTACATGTGAAGGCCTTATCACACTACAATCATATTTCTGACTCTTTTTCGCTGATTTATTTTGAATGACCAACTCGATCTATCACACTTCAATTTCGGACAACCGTTTTCTCCGACTTTTAGTGGATTTTCCTACTTGAAGTTGGTTATGATTTGGTATCTTTAATGACAACATATTTCAAATTTGTTTGACATGTCAAATTATTTCAAGTAAAATGAATGAAAACGATGGAAAAATATTGCAATTGTGGGTAAACATACTAATTTTATGTGCGTGAAACAAAAAATATCAACTTCTGACGTTTCTGCAGTTATATTTTACTCTGAAAAGTTACATTCCTGTAATTCAGAGACAGTTACGCATGCGCAGTAGAAAAGTCAGCGCTTAAATAATCAGAGGATATGAAACCGATTCCGTTTCATCTGACAACCGGGTCCATGACTTCCTTGTAGCTATCATATTGGAGTAAGTCAGCGATATTAACCGAAGTCATAGATAGTGGGTGACAAGTCAGAGATACTACTTGTAGTGTGATAAGCCCTTAAGGTTATGTTAAATCTTTTGAAATTTTGTAGCATATTGGAATTTGTTTTTAATAATTCAAATTTCTTTATTGTCCACGTAATCTTCAAATTTGGTTAGAATAGAAATATATATATCATTGTCACTGAAATGTATAAAATAAGTATAAAACAAGCAACAAGAAAATATGACATCAAACAAAAAAATCTGATGTGGCCAGCACATTACCTTCCGTCAGATCTATCTATTTTGTACAAATTTCATACAGAAAGTTCCTCGCAAAAGATTCTATTCTTGTACATTACGTTCCGGCTATTGTATGTATTTTATACAAATTCCGTACAGAAAATTTCTAGCAAAAGATCCTATATTTTCAGTAAAATTATAAGACAAACACACTTATGTCACTTGACACTGACATCTTTCAATCACAATTTTCTTAATATAGTAGCTGTTTCCATAGCTGTCTACTTTATGAAATTTAATTTCTTTATAATTTTTTAACTCTATATCAATTTAATAAGAAGTACTATAAAATGCTTTAATATTGATAATAACATTAAATGTGAAAAAATGATATTTAACATCGTTTTTTGAAGAAAAACTGTTAAAATCTTCAAATGAAGGTACTTCCGGTTAACCAATTATAACCAAAATCTAATCAACTCTTCATATGGATGTAATGAAGAAGAATACGAAAGAATTATAATTTTGGGAATTGTAGTATTAGAGTTATCGCAGGCGAAAATTATGTCACACACAGACACCAATACCTTCCTTACCTAAAGATGACGGAAGGTAAAAACAACGACAAATTATTCCGAAGTTAAATATCTATTCTATTTTGACTGGACTATAATTTAATATCGGCTTATAAATGGATCAGTTGACATTAAAATCGGCTGGTTGATCAGTTAATTGATTACATAAAAAGAAACTAACCTAACTTGATAGATAAACCTTTAAAAATTTGTTAATTGTGTTTTTACATGTTAAATCCCTATGTACACGACATGTATGCCTTACCAACCGGTATAACAAGTTTAACATTTCGCATTAGGAAGCGAAAGATTATGCGACGTATGTTTATTTAATTTATGTTGTATGACATATATACATAAATGGTGACATTATATAGGCGATTTCGGGCGACAACCCTTCACTTGCGGTATGTTGCGTTCAGGTACGTTCACAAATTCGGGTGCTATAGGAACAACTTACCCGGTATGCTTGGATCAGTGCTCACAGCTGAACGGGTTTGCGAGTCGAGTCAGCTCTCTGTTCATTATTTCTATTTCTTTTTTTGAAATGTCAAAAGTCAAAACAGTCGGTGTCGTGCTCTTTATGTTAAACAGGATGACATTATTTTCGTTGACTCTTTTTTGGACAAATATGGATAAACTATCTTTCTCCGTTAATGCATTTTAATTATCAGACACTATTTTTGACTGTTTTAAATGTCGCAGAATATACATAACCACTAAGCCCGGTGTCAACAAGTGAACCAACGATTTTTGGCGCCAGCATTGACCATATCATACCGTAACTAATCCTAACAAGTGAACGGGTACGTCGCCCGAAATCGCCTTATCTAACATATTAAAAGTTGTAGTGACGTATGTCATAGACTTACGGAAATGTAATTATCTACTACACTGCCCCCTGTGTTTAAGTTAATCTAGTGACGTTGACGTGTAAATCAAAATATTACTCGATGGTGCGTCAAGTCTATATTTTTGTTTGTACATAAATATGCAGTTCGACAAGATGTATTGCAAATTATAATATTTCATTTTATTTTACCTTCGACAATACCATTTGACATAATGTTTCATACATTGTAATTTTTTTTACTTTATTTTACTTTACGTTTATATGGTGAGTAATTTAAACCAATTAACTAACTTCATAATATTGTAATCGATATTGTACATTTACATTTCTTCAAAAAATTGTAGCTGAAGATGAACCAATATGGTTCGAAACGTCCATTTTTTTAAATAAATAATTTAAATAAATAATTGGATCACCAAGGCCTTCAATTTCCTTACACGACATTCTTAGAGAATAAGCCAGTTAGTTGAATTACAAGCGAAAGCAATTATTGTAAGCGAATATCTACATTTGCCGGGCAGTGTACACAACATCCCACTATGTACATTAACTGTAACATATACACAGCTTGTAAATAACTATTAGGATGTACATTATGCACAAGATAATACAGTGTATCATCTATCAAATTACCTATACGCATCTATAAACTCAAATATATGCAAGTTCTCATTTCTATACGAAGCACATAGTAATCAATTTCTACGTAACGAACTCACGAATTACGAGGTGTATCCCGTTATTTTTGTTTACGAATCCACCTCCCCTGTTATTTTTGTATTTTCGTGGATGTTGAAAACCATTTCGTTTTAAATCCGTTCGTTTGGTATACGGGCTTAATGTAGATTAAAACCATGTTACTTCTAATCAATAAGTGTTTTGTTTTGGGTCAGATTCGCGAATGATTCCATCAGTACATGTGAACAGAAATAAAGCAATCCCACTGTATACACAATATTCCAATGCGTACAGGCATACAATTTTGTCTTCATCCGTGAAACAATACAGACGAATATATTCAAATTTCCGACACAATTGTGATATGGTTTCCAATAAATTCGTTTTAAATTTAAATGAATATAATATAGACTTACCTCTGTTTGTAAAGAAATGGAGTATTGGTGGTTTCTGAAACGAAAACAAAATTATAAGAATAAAATAAATAGAACAAGCGAAATTATCAAATAATAAATAACAAAGTAAAACCGAGAAAATAGGAGGTTTCAAAAATTCACTCAATGTTGGAATATACAGGGTGGTGACTTAAACGACGCAGCATAGGGGTTTCAATGGTAAAAGCTTAATGTGCAGTTATTTGCTACCGTAATTATTTTATAGCAAGATTATATTTACGTTTTTGCTACAGGAAAAAATACTGCATCCGAATATGCTGATGTTTATAATTTTTACTTCCTTGTACAAAGTAAGGGAAGTATTGTATTCGCGAAAAATTTCGGTTTCCAGATTTCAACGGAAATATCTATTTTGGCCATCTCTGAATCCATTCTGACTAATTTCGTCGTAACGTCTGTACGTACGTACGAACGTACGTACGTAACTCAAAAACGGTGAGCCGTAAAAAGTTGAAATTTTGTATTTAGGACTTCTATAACATCTAGTTGTGCACCTCCCTTTTTGGTCATTACATAATTTCCAGAATGGTACTTTATTTAAAGCCTATAATAGATTTTAATGAAAAACTATATTAAAATATAATCCAAAACTTTTCAAATTTAGTATATAAGACTTTTATATCAATTGGAATAACATAGCAGAATTTGGTTAAAACAGGCTAACCGGAAATGATATATTACCTGAAGTTGTTAACAGTTTTTCTTTAATAAAATGATTTTATTTTGATTTTAGAAATAAATGCTTCAAATAAGAGTTTTAAAGAATTAAATTCTGCGTCTAGCACATCAAGCATTATTAAATTAGCCCTTTGTATAAGCGAGATATGTAAATTTAAAACTTATATACTTTTTGGTTTTTGTAATGAAGCTTGCTATGGATTAGGACAAAATATAACAAAAAAAATAAAAAATAGATTTTAATGTCAAATTACGTCAAATACGTGCAATTTTATAATTGAGTCTATACTTCATATTAGTCTTGCGTACAAGAAAGTCGTGTGGTGTCCACATCAGATTTTTCAATTTCCGCGGGATCGTAATAATAGTCGAAAACAACAATAACATTTTTACAAAAATCATTGATGCCATGGAACAAAAGCGCAAACATCTACCACTACTTAAAGAAATCTTAAATTTCGTTTCGTCAAATTACATTGTTGTAATCAAATATTACATTGTTGTCATCAACACGACAATAAAGGTGTTTTCTTTATCTTTGTTTTGAAAATAATTTTAAACGTCAAGAATCTTTGACAGTTGTTTGCACTTTTGTTTGAAACGAGAAAAATGAAAACATCTTTATTGTAGTTGATGACAACGATGTAATAGTTGTTACAACAATGTAGTTTGACGAGATCCAAAGTTAAGATTTCTTTAAGTAGCGACAGATGTTTCCGCTTTTATTTAAATTTTTGTTCCATGGCATCAATGATTTTTGCAAAAATGTTTTCGACTATTTTTACGGTTTCGGTAATTGAAACATTATAAAAAATAGCATATTCGCGTACAGTATTTTTTTCTGTTACAAAAACTAAAATACAATTTTGCTGTAAAATAATTAGGCGAGCAAATAACTGCACATTAAGATCTTACCATTGAAACCCCTATGCTGCGTCGTCCAAATCACCACCCGTATACTAAAATGACCCGAGAAGATGTGGACAAAATTTGAAGTCCCAATCAATATTCTTAAAATAATTACAGATGATTACACTATCGCCTAAAAACCAAAAAAGCTAACTAACTACAATTGTTTTAAGAATTTTATTGGGACTTTTCCATATATTTTCGGGTCACTCTAGTATATATTCCAATATTAGGTGGAGTTTTTCCTATATCGTCACCCCTAGACCAAAGTCCTTGGAACGCCACTGTCCACGGCTCAATGCTTCTTAAACTATTATTCACGAAAGATGACTATTCAAGATCATTTGTAAGCCGTCTGATATAATATTACTTGCAAATAACTTCATTGCATTTCGTATGCATAGGCGTGCAACATAGAATATTTATGGACACATTTTAACAGAAAAACTAAAAGTAATTCATTTGAAAATTATGTTTCTTTCTAAATAATGCCTTTCTGAAAGATTTAAGTTCTTAACTTATGTTTTTGCAAAATACATAAACATAGACTTATAAACGAAGGAATAATAATTTGATTTAAACGTCAACGCCACTGGGTTCATATTAGCACAGAGGGCAGTGTAGTAGGTAATTAGGTATCTGTAATTCTACGACATATGTCATTACTATTAGAAAGTAATGCCACTATTTACGTATATCTGTTACACCACATAAATTAAATAGACATAAGTCAAATAATCTTTCTCTTTCTTGTATAAAATGTTGCTAAGCTACTGCTATAAAGTGATGTGTATTCTTTCTTCGAACAAATGACCTTGAATAGTCATGTATCGTGAATAATAATATACTTATTTTCGGTGTTTCCCCGTCTTTACGAATCTCTACATGACTCTGTTAGCGTGTATGTCAAAAGGAGGAATAGAGGCATGTAAGTTGAATCACTTGTCACAAAAAAAACAGGTGTCCCTCATTACTTAATAATGTTATCCCATTTTAAACCCCTATGACGCAGTTTCTAGTGTTCACCCTGTATATGCCTTTTTTGAAATCATAATAAATTATGATCCGAAAATATTTCATAGTCGCTTCATATTTCCACTTGCGATACTTTAAAAAAAAATATTACCTAAGTTCCAACTAACTTAACTTACCCCACTTATTTCAAATGACAGATAATTTTTTTAAAAATGATAGTGCACATTTTGTTTTACACGGCGTACCTGATATTATTATTAATTAAGGATTTTAATCAAAGTTTTACTGTTTTAATTTTAGTACAAACCAAAATCCAAACCACCAAACCATACTTTCTAATAACAACAATCTTCTGCTTTGTGCTTAAATTTCTTCATGTTTTCGAATTTATTAATAATAATTTAATTAATACAAAGTAAATTGTGTAAGAATATCTTTGCAATTAGTGTACATACCTGCTCTTACCAAGTTTGATATTTTGGGGAAATTCAGACGTGAGTGTGAAACGCCTGAAAACTATCTAGTTTCCTTCAGTTTCAGCTCTGCTGCCTTGATCAGCTCTTCTACGCCAACTATATCTAATTAATTAATTTGTCTAATTACGAAACTATGTTCACGGAATATAGCAGTGATATATTATACTTGATCCCTACAGCTTACAGCACGGATTTGTAAGCACTTAAAGAGAATATCAGAATAGATAATAGAATTTACTTATGTAAATAATAAAAGAACTAATGTGCATCTAAATATAAAAATAATCGGAAGAATTAAAAGCACCTACTTTAGAGCCCATAATAAGGGTGTCAAATAAAAATCTGAACAATTTTTATTTTTTAAAAAGTAACAATAAATATAGTAGCCTAGGAACTAAACATGTCAAAAATAACAATTAAGTCATCTGTCAACAGTCAAATAAAAATACCGAAGGTTTCTATGGGGGGTTTAAAAATGGATACAATTAAAGAGAACAATAGGAGAAAAGTGATTGGCGACTTTTATTCGAAGCACCGGAATAGTGGAAAATATTTTACCGGTTTCAAGATATTCCATTGTTTACATGTACAACAGTAGGCTGGTAACTAAGTAACAACTGTATTTGTATGGTAATATTATTACCATACTGATTTGTCAACAACGGTCTACTGAATGAAAATAAAATAATAATATAATCCTCTTCATTAATAGATAACGTTAGCCTATCATTCTAAATACGGACTACTTTATTCTAAAGTAATAAACATGAGGAATAAAACACATAATTTGAATATTTGTCATATTGACATATGTCAAAATAATTGTTCTGTTAACTATAGCAATCTGAAAGTAGCATTAATAAGAGAATTTCAAAAAATATATATTTATCAATAATGTCTTAATTTTTTGAAACTGATAAACTATTGAACAAACCACGGATGTTATTAATCATAACAAGCCTTAGATGTCTTAAAATCCTCGCTCTACGAGCTCGGATTTTAAACTAACATCTGCGGCAGTTAGGATGTGCATAACATTCCTAGATATATTAATAGCTATTACTGTAAAACATTTCCAACTGGAAATGGAAGAAGGACAAGGAAAATGAAGGAAAGGAAAAAAACCGCAACTTGAAGATGTGGCGATAGGGAAAATTGAACGTCTTACAAATAACTTGATATGAAGTTCAAAATTTCTCATGAATGTGTTCGTAAAATTTTGAGGAATAGAAATGTAGTATTAAGAAAAAGAAAACCAGCACCCAAGCACAATAAAAAACAAGTATCACTTCCGGTTTATTAATTTTAGCAAAAATCTAATATGTTGTTCATTCTCATATAAAAGTCTTAAATAACAAATTTGAAAAGTTTTAGAATATATCATAATACAAAGTGAAAAATAACTGATTCAGTTGGCAATAAAAAATTACTTGAAATTGGCAAGACTGATACATATGTAAGTGTATTTCCTGTTGCTGACACTGTTGACAATGACATTTGATAATTTAAATTCGATATATTTACAATATTTTTTTATTAAGTGGTCGTTGTTTTCCTTGCCCATATTATTTCTTACATTACCCACAGAACAATAATCTAAAATATTTCAATCACTCAAAATCATATTAGCTGTCAGGGTCCTGCTTTGACATAACCTATTTGTATTTATTGTAAAAATGACAGGTCAAATAGTATTTCCGCCTTTATCCGGTGTATAAACTGAGGAATAAAAAGATCCCCAAAATTGTATTGTCAACTGAATCAGTTATTTTTGATCACTGTATATTTTTTAGGAAAATCTGTTCGGGGCTCCAAGTAACGTATCACTTCCGATTTATCAATTTTAACCAAAATCTAATATGTTGTTCCCCTTCATATAAAAGTGTTAAATACTGTATTGTTTTGACATATATCATATATTTTTTACGAAAATCTGTTGAGCTTCAAGTAAATATGTTATTCCCCTTGATATAGTAGTTATTTATGTATTAAGGGCATAATCAAAAGATTGTAGCCGAGTTCTATAATCTTGATTATGCCCGTGGTACATACAACATTTTAGATTATTTTGGTTGTCGAAATTCAAGGATTCAATGGGTATATGTTCGGTATCTATGTGCTGGCGTTGTGAATTTTAAGTATGCTGTGGTTTCTAGCTATATTGTTTGTTTACAACAAATTTTAATTTAGTGTCAAATGAAAATGGAAGATATCGATTATTCAAAACAAATATCGAATGAATTTGACGCTGCCCAGAGCAAGTTGGTTCCACAGAAGTGAAAAGACGTATACGAGAAAGGATACGAATAGTTTTACGAGCAGCGGTGTTAAAAAAATATGATTTAGCGAATTTATTATATTGTCTGACATTTATCTAAAAACGACGATTTTGACGTTTGAATAGCTGTTGCTTGGCAACTTTATAAGCTCTCGGGCGATAAAAGCCAAATTGCGCCTGTTTTTGAGGGCGGATAAACAAGTTTATGATTCCAAAATAAAATAAAAGTCCAAAATATTTGGATTATATTTTAATATCGTTTTTCATTAAAAACTGTTATGGGCTTCATTAAAGTATCACTTCTGGTTGTCCAATTTTACCCAAAATTTAATCAACTCTTTATAGGAATGCAGGAAGTTTAAATATGAAAAATATAAATTTTTGGAAGTTTGTTAAAAGTGTTGTGGAGAAAAACTAGTCACACACACACACACACACACATCATTGTAAAAATAGTAAAAACGTGTGGTGAAGACCTTAATTTATAATTTTACATTGATAACATTACCTCCCTTACCTACGGTATGACGCCAGGTAAAAATAAATGTTATTCTAGTAAATTGTTATAAAGAATGCACAAATTTTATATAAATTTTATTTTGAATGTAACTTATTTTATACGAGTATATTTAATTGAAACTACACTCTTTTTGAAAAATATCACAGAATAATATGTATACAGGGTGTCTTACAACTCGAAAGACGAAACTGACACTTGCCGACGACAATAGGTTGCCAACAAATAGAAGAATATAATTTGTGGCTGCTTGCATAACGGAGTTACAAGACTTTTTAATCCACCAATCCCGGAAGGATATCTTGAGCTGTGATGATATTATTACAAAATAAAACTGGTTGCTAGGTTTTAAAAATACTACTAGTGAGTTACAAAATTTGTTTGACTTACTGTAATTTTGACACTTTAGAGTTGACTTTTCACTGTCAACAAATTTAGGTTAGCAAGATTTCTATCCAGAAAACGTTTCGAATAGACTCGTGCTGCCTCTCTGGCGTTACGTCCACATTCTCCGAAAATTATAATCATTTCTAAGTAATCAGCGGCATGGTAAGAATTTGCCTTTTTTTATTCACCTTGTCAAATTTAATTTGACACTGACATTTTTCGAAACCTACAGTCGCCCACACATTTTAACCCTCGAAGTACTAAAAGTGGGTCAATCGTGACCCAAAATGTACATTATTTACTGCATTCCTTACAATTATTTTTTTACGTTCCTGATTGTTCTCAAGTTCTCCTACTATGTTATCTTCTATCATTTTTGATATTATTTGTATGAATATGAATTTTATTTCTCCTGATATTTCATAAAAAGCTTGTTGGGTCACGTCAGATCCGTTTTCGGAATTAGTGTAACTATCGAATACATGTTATTTATTTGTCGAGCTGTGCAAGTTTATACTTGTTCCGCGCGGCGCATCATAATAATATCGTTTGCTGTATTTGTAATTTACTTTTAGCCTTATTATTGACTTTTGAGAATCTACATGAAATTTTTTTGTCAAAATGTGGAGCAAACGGAGACCTCTGACTGATTCTGAGTTATTCACATACACAATGCTCGAGTCTGATGAGGAAGAAAAGGCTGTTGTGAATCAAGAAGTAGGTGAAAATGAATCAAATGAAATGACAATAAATACTCAACTAAATGTGACCAGTTTAAAGGTTTGTTTGCAATATGCACTCAGATCGTAAAGAAATTATTGAAACTATATGTAAATATTATAATAAAGATGAAGATGGTGAACCATTCTAAAAAAACATATCTAGTTTCAACAAAGCAATTATTATTATATTTTATGTTTTGTAAAAATATGTTTGTATTACAGATATATTTACCTAGAAAATAAAAAATAATTTTTATTTACTTTTTTCTTATTTGTATCATAATAAACAAAACAATAAATGAAAAATAAATAGTTCATGCTGTTATTTTATTCAAATTAACCACAAAAGCAAAATATATGTTAAAAAAATAATTTAAAATGTATGGGTCACTATTGACCCGTTTTTGGAAACAAAGTTATCAAATTATTTCCGGACTCCTAGGGTTAAACAAGATTTGATTTGTATAAAACCCTAGTAACGTAAAATTACGGCAAACACACGTTAACGGTGTAGGCCTCTGATTGGTCAATTTTAAGACGTCTTTTCTCGAATATCTTTTAAGCTAGATTTTTTTCTTCGAAATTACACATCCGAGTGCAGTCTCGTGTTTCCTCATTCGCTATGGGGCGCGAGTTGTGAGACAGCCTGTATTAGTATGACTTGTGCTGTAATCAGTTAAATTTAAGCTTTCAATAATTTTCTTCCACGACAATTCTTATGATAATCGTCTGCAGTATTGATATGCACAAATCATTATATATTAAGCATTAAAACATTCGGTAGAAACAAGGCATTATTTAAAAAGTGGATTTGATTTGAAGAAAACTAATACGCTGGCTATATCAGATTTTCTCTCGAATATGGGTGATCTAACTTTGCTAACTTTTCATATAATTAATGCTTCATCTTCTTTTTAAAGTTGTAAAGTAGAACTGGAGTATCTTGTTTCGTAGGAAAAAGCAGTATGCTCTACTTGTGTCTAGTCTTCCAGTTAGTTTTTGCTAATGACGTTAAACGCTTTTAATCGCTCCGGGGTTTTTCCTCTTTTTTCAAAGCCGTGCGCTGACCGTGATGAATTACACAAGTCATTTGCCTTAAAAACGTATTTGTCTTCGCCTTCTTACGAAGTACGAGAATACGAGGGAGTTCCAAATTCCAAACACAATCCGAACATGAAATTATGAGCAAAAATGGATTGGAAATCAATAAGAAAATATTTTATCGCGTCTTTTATCTCGGAAGAGTAATTCGCGAACGAAATAAAGTGTGTACACGGAGTTTTTATATTATCGTAGGAATTCCAGGTATTACTGGAAAAATTAAGGTATTTAGAAAAATCAAGAATTCCTAAGGTATTGTAACGTTTTTATTTATTTGGGTGAAGTGTAAATATTAGACAATTATTATTAATTAAAATTAAGTGTTTATTAAACTATAATGCAAGTTATTATTACTAATATTAAACAATTATTAAAAACTAATTAAGACTAAAACTATAATTAACTAGATAACACTAACACTATTTATTTAACCAATTAACACTACTATTTATTTCCACGATACTACTTATTATTTATTTCACTATGCGTTCCAATCTTAGTCTGTTGCAGACACTTGTAGACTGTTTACGCGATATTTATATCACTATATTTATATCACTATATACTTATATCATGTTCAACTGACCGCCTATCGACCTCCACAGCGTCTATATACTCAACTGACTCAACAGCGTCTGTATATTCAACTGCTCGAACAGAAGTCACCTCTTTCACCTCACTGTCTGTCTATTTATTTAACTAACTTTCTCCTTCCACAGCCTCAGTATCACCGACTGTCCGTATGCCACAATTCTTCAACACCACTGCCGAGTATTCACTTCCACTTGCCGTTACTGTCCCCGTATACCTAGCTTCCCAATACTCTCTTTAACAGCTATCCCGGTATACCAGTAACTTTCCGATTCGCCGTTACTGTTGTTGTACACTATAGCTTCCCAATACTCGTCAACACTACCGGGTATTTACATCCACAGCTATCCCAATATACCAGTAACTTCCCAAGTACCTACTGGACACCAACTGCATACTCTCACTACGATACTGCTGTGCTTCTCAGTAACACTTTATGTGAACATCTCTATGTCTCTGAATGTAACTAACTTTAACTGTGTCTCCCGAGCATAGCAACGTCCCTTATATATAGCTGCCATTATTTTCTAGAAAAGCCCTAGAATGTTCGACCGCATAATAACAATCTCCCGGCTGCTAGCGCAATTACGTCACCGCTATAAATAGACACTCGCTTACAGTGGCGGCGACAGCGGGTGTTCCACGTATACAGTATTAATGAATAATTTTAGAGTTATCCGAGTATTACTTTATAAACCAGTTCTGAACAAATCTGTAAGTCTTACAGATCTATAAATTTGAAGAAAAAAATCTGATGTGGACACCACATGACTTTTTTGACATTAACATTATTTTTTTGTTATTTTTGTCCTAGCATGCTTTATTACAAAAACCAAAAAGTATATAATGTTTAAATCTACATTTCACGCTTATACAAAGGGCTAATTTAATAATGCTTGATGTGCTAGACGCAGAATTTAATTCTCTAAAACTCTTATTTGAAGCATTTATTTCTAAAATCAAAATGAAACCATTTTATTCAAGAAAAACTGTTAACAACTTCAGGTAATATATCATTTCGGTTAGCATGTTTTAACCAAAATATACTATGTTATTCCAATTGTCTTAAAAGTCTTATATACCAAATTTGAAAAGTTTTGGATTATATTTTAAAATAGTTTTTCATTAAAATCTATTATAGACTTCAAATAAAGTACCATTTCTGGAAATTATGTAATGACCAAAAAGGGAGGTGCACAACTAAATGTTATAGCAGTCCTAAATACAAAATTTCAACTTTCTACGGCTTACCGTTTTGAGTTATGCGAGATACCTACTTACGTACAGACGTCACGACGAAATTAGTCAAAATGGATTCAGGGCTAGTCAAAATGGATTCAGGGCTGGTCAAAATGGATATTTCCGTTGAAATCTGAAAACTAAAATTTTTCGCGATTACAATACTTCCTTTACTTTGTACAAGGAAGTAAAACGGATAAAAACGCATCTATTTCTGTTGATTAATATGAAATTATACATAAGAGTGGCAGCTTTCGTTGCGATTTATTCATTATTTACAGATTTATTATTTAACACTTACACAGATTTGTTCAGAATAGAGCAATTAGTTAGTAAGTTAGTATTCTCGAGGTTTATGAATATATACATGATGGTTTAGTTTCAAATTTTATTTTAATTTATATTTTCTTTTTCAGGTAAGCTTAATTCTACTTCATCCATGTATCCTGAATTAGGACTGTTTAAACTCAAACGGTAAGAAATTTTTGTGTAAATTCAATTTTTTAATAATTAACTTAATTCGAACAAGAATCACCGGATTATATTTATAGTTAGTCACTAAGGACACATATAATATACAGTATGCAAAAAAAGTTTTGAACAGAATACAACCATAAATCATTTGTAAACGACTACTCCACTTGTAACTTAGTAATCCCGCAATACACAAATGTAAACAGTATCATGTGGCAACATAAATATCAGGCGTAAGAACTTATTTTTATTATTATTACTAAAATTAATTTTTGTAGATTTATATGCCTAGCAACGGGTAAATACACCATATTAATAAAATTATTTACATAAAGATTTAATAAAGACTCATTAAATATGTTTCTTTAAATACATTCTTATATTTTTCGTTCTTTCTTTCGTCTTTCCTGAAATTAAGAAACAATTTTCTCTCTCCCACCGACACAATTTCTTTCTGTGTGGGTGTCACTTGTCTTGTGTACAAACACCGAACTCCTGCGAAGGATTCCGAAGTCTCCCGAGGGTTTTCTATTTCTGTAAGGCAAATGTTTGAGTTGTTAGTGTGATAGCTTTGGACAGGGTTCAGTGCTTTTCCATGTTGTTGGCTTTTTCAGGGCGTTCCCTCTCTACCACTGCTCAGAATTGGGAAATTGGGCTTGAGCACTCATCAGTCAAATTGAAATTGAAATTTTCGTGTAACTTGATTATTGACGGAGCAAACACAGAGCGGAAGGGGGTTTCTTTAAGCGGAATCATTTTTTGAAATCGGATAAAGTGTTGTTTGAAGAGATCAAAAGTGATAGAAAATTTGATAACGTAATGTCTTTTGAATGGACGATGATGGTTGAGTTATCATTATACACGCTTACAAAATATCGATTATGATTTCATATTCTGCAGTTATAATAACAAAAAATATATGTTATTCGAATGATTTTTTTTTTTTTTTTTTGAATGAAACTTCATCTAAATTATTTAAAACGATCTGTATTTTTAGACAACCGTAATTAATTATTCATTAAGCCGTAATATATTTTTTTAATGTTCTATGACACAGATGTTAAGGTCATTTTATTTTCAAACAGTGGAATTCGCTAGTAAATGGAGTCACAATATATAATAATCAATATTTGAATTTATTGACATGTAGAGCAGATACGAATAAATAAATCAATATTTGGAAATATGCATAAATAATAAGCAATTTAATAAAATAAGTAATAAATATCTCACGTGGACACTGAGCGTTTTCTGACCCAAAATATTGTCAACAGTTCACCTCCACACGGTTTTTTAGATTGTCAGTCACATCCTACATGAAGAAACGTAGTTAACGGGCAACAATTCGTAAATTCAATTTTAAATACTACTTGTGGCGTAACTTAATATATGGCAATTCTGAATTGGAACTGCAGTCTATGGGGACAAATATTAGTAAAATCAATAAATTTACAAATTTTATTTATCATTACTGTCAATAGTTGTATTAAAACTACATACCTGCAAAATTTTATTAGATTCTCCTTTTGTGAAATGCAAAGATAAGACATATTTATACTATATCTCACAGTAAAGTTTTGCAATATATGTATTTATCTTCTTTGCCAAAAACTTATGGAATGTCTTTAATTTTTGTTGTACTCGTACACCTTTCAACCTAGCACTTTTTGGTGTATAATTATGTTCATTTTGTTTAATTCGCTTATTTTTCATACATTTTAAAATGTAATTATATAATCTAAGCGTGACATGTCCTACTGGCCACCATTAATTTAGTTCCCTGAAATTCCGCTGATGTCGCATGTTATTCTGCAGGTCTCAATACCGAGTTTTAGACTATACTCTCTGTAACTATTAAAACAAAATATTTCCCTCATCACTTAACATTTTTGATAAAAAATAATAAAATATTATTGGTTTGTGACAATAACAATAATTTCTTATACATATAAATTACCAGGTAAAAATTTCAAAAAGCATAAAACAAGGCGTATAATTAGATTTATAAAAATTTCTTTTACATTTTGACAGATGATGAGACAAAATCAAAGAAGCAAAGCGTCAAGTAAAGGCGGCTTGATTTTGAAAACAATTGTTCCCTTGTATTTTAAATGTGCTCATACAGTAACATTTTTACCTGTCATTAAGAGAGGTATTGAATTCATGCTAAAAATCGTATATCCAGATTTGAGTGAATAAGCACGTTTTAGGGTCATTAGAATCCGATTATAACATTTTTACGATGATGTCCGTGTGCGCGTGCGCGCGTGTGTGTGTGTGTGTGCGCGCGTGCGCGTGTGCGTGTGCGTGTGCGTGTGCGTGTGCATGTGCGTGTGCGTGCGTGCGTGCGTGCGTGCGTGCGTGCGTGTGTGCGTGTGTGCGTGCGTGCGTGCGTGTGTGTTTGTGTGTTGTGTGTGTGTGTGTGTGTGTGTGTGTGTGTGTGTGTGTGTGTGTGTGTGTGTGTGTGTGTGTGTGTGTGTGTGTGTGTGTGTGTGTGTGTGTGTGTGGATATTGGATCCACGATTTCTCAAATACTATTATACATTTTTAACTACGGATTCCTCAATCTAACAATAATGGGAAGAGTTGATTAAGTTTTGGTAAAAATTGGACAACCGGAAGTAGTAGTTACAAGAAAAAATCATCTAAATATTATTTATCGAAAATTTATGTAAATGCTTATATTAAAGAACGTTAAATTCTTTATTAATGTTTGTAATTGACACATAAATGTCACTGTAAAAAATATTTGTATGCCAATATCAAAAATATTTGTACATTATTATGAAAATAAGAAAAAGTCAACAACGCAAAAGAATATAAAAGGAATTTGCAAAAAATGACGAATATAAAGAAAAGGAAAAAAAACTGGCGAGAGGTTATGTACTGGCCACATCAGATTTTTTAGTTAAAGAATGTATGATTTCCAAAGTAATCTTAGGGAAAACATTTTACACACCTTTTTCACAGTTGTAGTTGCTCTTGTATGTTACAGTGTGCTGTCTTTCCCTTGTCAATTCTGTTTATAATTTTTCCTTGTAGTTGCCATTCTAAATTACTATGCTTCTTAGATATTTGAAGTATGTTGCTTGGATCAGTTGGCACAAAAACATCTATTTAATTAATTGAGATGAATCACAGAGGAATTAGAATATCCGGATATCAGGTTTCTCCCATTCCGGAATTTACGCTAAAGGTAATTTTAAAACACTGCTTCCGAGGCCATATTATAGAGTTTAATGTTTTAATCCTTTTCATGTTATTGATATTATGTATAAATAATATATCATCATGGCTTATTACTCATTTCTGGATATGCCAATTTATGTTCATTCGCAAATGTTCGTATTGACTACATTATCTGTACCGCAAGGAAGAAAACTTATTAACTGTATTTCTTAGAAAAGCAATAACAAACTCAGATTTATAAATAACATCATTCTATTATTTCTCAAAACCATCAATATTATTAAAATCTTTTAACAAAACAATCTCTTTCATTTTCATTTAAAGCAAATATTTTTATCCGTCAATATTGCACCACGTTATGTTACATCTCCAGATTGCTGCAGATTAACCCGCAACATCGCAAACAAACAAACAAAACAAAATCCTCTATTCAAAGCTCACTATTTCCTTACAAGATGTCAAGTAATCCTTGTACCTGAGCAGGCTGCTCTGCATCTCTTTTGTCACGAGAAAATATATTCATCTGAAAGTCGTGCTCTGAGACACATTTTATTCATTATTTGCGAGACGAGCGACCTCGACGGAAAGCAAGGGTTTGCGTTTTTACAACGTTCGTGGTTAGCGAAAGAGGAAACAGCTGAATAATGAACATGAAGATTATGTCAAAATCTCCAGCATTCAAAGCCAAGTTTAACACAAAAAGATAAACCAAGAGTAGAAAAATAGTGCAGATTTGTTACAACCAGGTTGACATAAGCAAAAATTGTGAATGTAATAAAACAAATAAAAGTTGTGGAGATATTATTTCATGACAAATATTTAAAATCTCTGATATTCTTTTCTATTTAATATGTTAAGCTACTCAATAAATGGTTGTGATTCTGATAATCCAAAATCAAAGTTTTTTTATTATTTATTCCACATCGAAAGCCCAAGAAATATAAATTAAATATCTCTAAACAGCAAGAATAATACAACCTTTTAGTTTATTTTCTGTATTTTTTGTTTAAACTCAACGTTTCGGTAGCATACATTGCAATAGCAACAAGTAAGGAAGGTAACGTATTATAAAGGCGCAGTTATACGGCGCGTGGTTCATCGAACTAGGGTACAGTTTAGTTCAAGATCATTTCTTTGACTTCTATTTCGACTATAATAGCGAAAACCGCATATGGCAATTGAAAATAGATTTTAGTTATGATGTGTTTCAAGATATTTGCAAATCTACCTGCCTTCGTTAGTGACGCGGTACACCGCAAAACAGCATGATATTCATGTTCCTATGATAGATAGAACAGTTAATGTATTTTTCGAAATACGAAATAGTGACATCTACAGATTGCCACCGTGAACTAACGCACACTGTGATGGCTTGGCCAGCTTGGTAGTCCGTGACATAAGTAACATGTCATTTTATAGGGCGCGAGCAGGCACGTGACTCGAGCGTCCTTGACGTGCATGGAAGCAGCTGATTTGTGTGCGCATGTCATTTTGACAACAACAACGTCACTTTGACAAGACCAATTTTTTAACTTATTTTGATTTTGAAGTGCTAAAATGTTATTATTATACAATTTTCACATGAAATTAAAAATAACTTCTCAACAGTTCAAAATTTAAATAAGCCAAACCATTGGTCTTGTCAAAGTGATATTGTTCTTGTCAAAACGATCAGCGCACTCATTCAGCTGATTCCAAGCAGTTCAAGGTCGCTCGAGTCACTTGTCTGCTCGCGCCCTATACATTAATGGAAATTTTGAATTTTGAAACTAAAAGAGATAATAAAAGAATTGAATATAGACAGATACATACATATATTTTAAATAATTACAAAACAATAACTATGAATTCATTTTTAAATAAATTTAAAATTTCTTGTCACCTAGTCATACACTTCTATTTTAATATTTGTTTATATGTAAGATAAAAAGGAATTGGAAATGGTACGACATTTGACATTTCATCATTAAATATAAAAGTAAACGTCTTATCTGCTTCATTGCACTGCACATTATATCATACAGCACAACGGATGTACAACAACTTATTGAATTTTAATTCTATATCACGTCAAAAAATAAACACAACTAATATACTTTAAAACTGGAAAAATCACGAAATAAATCACTACTGGCACTATAACTAAAACCATAAACGGTTACAAATTGAATAGGGGACTACAGAACTACCTACAGAACTACCTGAAGATGCCCCATATGACTGCGGGCGAAACGTTGAGCTCTGACTCAAAATATGACACAGTCCATTCCCGGAAAACGAATATTTCTCATGACTCATACTGTGGAAGCCTACGCAATTATTTTATAATTTAGAAATAGCATATACAGTGTGTTCAAAAAAATCCTAACTCGGAGTAGGCTATGTACATAAAAACGTATGTCAATTAAGTAAATGTCAGTTTGACATAAGAGATTGTCAAAAATGTTTTGTAAAGAAATTAAAGCTTTTCTTCCTGTATCTTATTTTAGAAATGGAAACAAATTAGAAAACGGCGTATGTCAATATACTGTATCCTTCTTTATTGTCTTTTCTCTTTAAAATTACATTTCAAGATCAATTTTGACAACTTGACTTTTGAATTGAATAATGATAAGACACACGTTTATCTGTTCATAGCCTACTCCGAGTTAGGAATTTTTTTGAACACACTGTACTTCAAGAACATTTAGGTCCACGAAGAAAACAGTTGGATATAAAAACTTATATTCGTGACGTCACATCTATATTTTCATATTTTGGGGGACTATAACTCTCTTATTAATAGGAATTTTTTCACCGTCGCAGTCTTAGTTTTACTTATACGTTCAGCTGAAATTATATTTAAAAAATCTGATGTGGCCAGCACATTACCTTCCGTCAGTTCTATGTATTTTGTACAAATTTCATACGGAAAGTTCCTTGCTAAATATTCTATTTCTTGTACATTACGTTCCGGCAGCTGCATGTATTTTATGCAACTTTCATACAGAAAATGTATGTCTTAAATTATTATTTTGTGACGTTTTCTATATACAGTGTAATGTATCTGCAGAAATAAAAGATTTATTATTATTATTTCTTGTACATTACCTTAAAGCAGTTGTATCTATGTATTTTATACAAATTTCATACAGAAAGCAAGAGATCCTATATTTCCAATAAAATTATAACAAACACACTATGTCAATTTCACTTGACACTGACATCAATGAAAATTTTCTTAATATAGTAGCTGTTTTCATAGCTATAGCTACTTTATGAAATTTAATTTCTTTACAATTTTTTAACTCTACATCCATTTAATATTAAGTATAAAATGCAGTCAAATCGTATAGAGAATAAAATATTCTTTAATATTTATAATAACATTAAATGTGAAAAAATGATATTTAACATAGTTTTTTCAAGAAAAACTGTTAAAATCTTCAAATGATGGTACTTCCGGTTGACCAATTGTAACCAAAATCTAATCAGCTCTTCATATGGATGTAACGAAGAAGTACACGAAAAAATTATAATTTTTGTAACTGTAGTATTAGAGTTATCGCAGACGAAAATTTTGTTACACACACACACACACACACACATCCACATCCACACACACACACACACACATACAGACATCATCGTAAAAATAGTAAATTCGTATTCTAGGGACCCTAAAACGTGCTTATTGATTAAAAACTCATCATCGAATTTTTTGACCAAAGACAATACCTTCCTTACCTAAAGGTGACGGAAGGTAAAAATGGTGGAATACCCTATTACCAAATAATTAAAGATGTTAAAGCGTACATTCAATGACATGTGTGATGACATGTGACTTTACAATAGGGCGCGAGCAGACACGTGACTCCAGCAACCTTGACGTGTTTCGAATCAACTGGGCCTCTATTCTCGAATCTAAACGTATACGTTTGCGGTGCTCGAAACGTATGAAATGAGATTTTGGTATTCTCCAGCGTCCGTTTCATGAACGTATACGTTTCTAAACGTACAACTTTCATACGTTTGACAACGAGCGGGGTCTAACCATTCGTTCAGTGAATTTTTCATTCGTTTAACATAAAAATACTTTACTATTGGGAATATAATACTACTATAAAATTATTTATTGTTGATTTCTATTATTATTTTGTAGTAGGTAAGTATATTTTGCAAATTAAAAATAATAAATTGTTTATACAATATTATAATAACGTGGAAGGTTTTTGGAGCGACAAAAAGACATTTATTCAGACTATTAAGGCTGTGGCATTCTTAAGGTTTTGCAATCAGAGCCGCTCTATGTGAGTAGTTAGTTTTGCCGTACGAAGACGCTAAATAATAATCAATGGCGGATTTAACGGTAAGCAAAGGGACACTTGCTCCCTATGATCTTCTCCGAAAGGGCCTCAGGTACCCATAAAACATAAAATTTATAAATATATTTTCACCAGACGAGTCAAATTAAAGTATTCAAGTTCATATTACTCGTTAGAAGTAGAATAATATTGATGCTAGTTTACCACAAATAGATTTAGTTTTTAATCCTGAATCTGAAGTGCTCATTCTTGATATTTAATTAATATGCCTGTAGGGAATTAGGGATGTATTCGACCATAAGCTTTGGCTCGGCTCGATTTCTAGGCGATCATCAAGTCGGGTCTCAGAGATTTTGTCAAGCTGATCATTTAGGAGCCGAGTCGGACCTACATTGGCCAGGTTCAAAAAATCGTCCTAGCCGACGTCGGCCCGAAAATAATTATATTCAAATCATATGCATAGTTCCTTTAATATTTTTTAAAAAATGGATGGTTTTAATTAGGATTAAAATGATGTAATAACATCCTATTAAAAAATAAATCAGTTTAAATTACTTTATTACATGAATTGAAGAAACTACTTTACAATCAAATCAAGGTAACGTAGCGGCATTGTTCGCAAATGTTTCAACAAACGCCAAAAACACTGTAAACGCTGTGATAAACGTTTTAAAATGGCAGGATTTTTTTTTTATATATCAAATAAAACAAATAGTTTTCAAAACATTATTTTTATTTATAACTTACCTACCTACCTACCTATATATTATTTGAAATGTCTTAATCTTAATATATATCTACCTAACGAACAAAAACACATTAAGTGCAAAGGTGTACTTAAAAGTTACAAAAATTAACGTACTATCAAGCATTTATTTTACTTCTAAGGCTTTTGCAATTCTTTCTTCTATTTCTAATTTTCTCTGCAGTAGTTTAATTTTTGCATCATAATACTCTTTTTTTATTTTAGATTTTATTTCACATTGCGCTGATAGTTTTTCTGTTGCAGTCATAGATCTCTGCAATCTTTGTGTTGCCACTCTTCTTTTTGATGTATGCACTGCAGATGATTCTTTTTCTTTGGCTGTGGAGGTAGACTGTTCATCGACACTAATTGTATTTATGAGTACATGAGATGGTGATTTATTGCTCGTATCAATAGTTATTTCACTTTCTTCATTTAATAATAATAATTCATTGTTGCATTCAGACGAGTCAAGATTTATGAATAAAACTTGACTCTCATCAACTTCTGTATGGCCAGTAATTGCAGTATTCCCAATAATTGTAACAATTTTTGATTCCGTTGTGTTCAGTTCTTCATCACATATTGGTCCACCGCCTGTTCCTCGAGCATGTCTAGCAAGTCTAGCTTGCTTCCCTTTTGCTCGCGAACGCATATCGTGCCAAGTCTAAAATCAATCAGTATAAATATATTTTATAAATTTTGCATGTTTCTAGAAACCCAACTACCTTTCTCCAGTTTTTCCAGTCCTTTTTTGGTCCCGGAATAGTATTTAACATTGATGTTAATTTCTCCCAAAGTTCGCGTGCTTTCTTATATGTAAAATTTGTGTCAAATTTTCCACTCACTAAATGTGGATGTTCATCCATGAACTCTACAATTAATTTTTTTTGTTCGTCAGCGAAAGAAGAACTTCTTTTCTGTGGTTTTTCCATACTTATATTAATCGGACAGTTTTAAGTTCAGTTTATTACACAGATTAAACATAAATGTCAAAATGTCAAATGTTTGAAAGTTAACGCATTGTACCATAGCTTACTATATGCAGCGATGTACTGCCGTCTGATTGGTCCGTTCATAAATGTAAAAGACAAGTGGAACCTGCCTTTAGTAAATTCAAACGTATTCGAATGTAAAACGAGCGATGCAAACGTACACCGTTGGAGAATAGGATTTTTGAAACGTATACGTTTAGGCACTATACGTTCATGAACGTATACGAATGCGAACGAATGATTTGGAGAATTGAGGCCCTGATGTGTGTGCGCTTGTCATTTTGACAAGAACAATGTCACTTTGACAAGACCAATATTTTGACTTATTTTAATTTTGAGCTGTTAAAACGTTACTATTTTTCAGTTCATGTGTTTTACTACCCGAAATTTGTAAAATATTAACAATTTAACAGTTCAAAATCAAAATAAGTCAAAACATTGTATTCGTCAATTTGACATTGTTCTTGTCAAAGTGACACATGTACACAAATCAGCTGATACCAAGCACTTCAAGGTCGCTCGAGTCACGTGTCTGCTCGCGCCGTATACAAATATGACTTAATCCATTTTCTTAAAATTTAAGCACTGTCGCACCTCTACAGTTTGCTTCCTGGAACTATGATAGTGTTTTGACACATTCTTTTAGCTGTCCGGTGCCTGTAACAAACATTCTTTATTTTTTTGGACATTCCAGTTTACCACTAACTTAAAAACGATTAGGTAAAGCTGCGTTCAGAGCTACCGAATTATAAATTACAATTAGCACTTACAATTAATACAAGCACTTTGACTTAAGGCAAACAACGCTAGCGTTCACAGCGACAAAATTAAGACGTTACGTATAGGTGATATGTGGTAAGTATACAAACCCCAAACTTTTCACTTACAATTAGTGCGACAGATATATCATCTTGTCTTTTTTTGCCAGCAACGTCAAACGGCATAGCGCATATAATTTGTTTTAAATGTGGTATATGATGCAGGATATTGTAATAAATAAGATTATAGAAGGGCGGAGAATCACATGTACCTATACTTGTCACTTTTTACAGAATGTCTTTCATTTCTAACCCTATTTTTATCACAATAAAAAATATTATGATCTGAAATATTCTTATCCGTCAATTATAGTGTTGAAGGAGAAACATAGTGTTCAAGTATAGTGTTCAAACAACAAATACTACTGTATTTACAATTGTTTAATAAAAATCATTTAATTTTTTTATTTAGTACAGATTGCTTCATCTATTTTTCAATAGATGTCACTTTCACTAAGTGTTAATTCTAAACGCTATTTCAGATTTAAAATCCATAGTTTTAAGACGCACCAACACCAACCGATTACTATTTGTAATTACTAATTGTAATTTATAATTCAGTAGCTCTGAATGCAGCTTTAGACGTAGTCTTTATCGAGTTGATTGGCATATGAAAACAGAATATCCAGTGAAAGAAAGTTTGCAGTATGTATACTTATTTATGGAATTTAGAAATTTAGGTTATTTCAAGTTTGACAGATGAGTATGTAAAGTTAAGTTTTAACATAAAAGCCTGTAAAGTTTTACTTTAGCTATTATTTTGGTTAACTTCGTGGAGTAACTTCGTGTACTTTAATGTCGATTTCGGAAAAATGTTTATTTATTAGAATTTTTCATTATTTCGGCGAACGGCGATCTTATTTATGACAATTTATGTATTATATTTATTTTTATTAGATTTAATTGAAAGCACATATGATATAAGTAATTAAATACATCATTTGTCATTAAAATTTAATTACCTTTAATAAAATTATACCAGTGCAGCTTTCGTATCGTTGTATTTTCATATTAAACTCTGCATTGCAATTGGTATAAAACAATTCCATAAAACCATAGTGCGTAATAAAAGCTCATAATCCCCTATTTGTATGCAAACAACACTATTAGTAATGACCCTCATATGCCTCTCTGTTCCTCTTTAAGCCTTTCGTTCCCCCACGCTTATGAGAAACTTTGTTTATAAATAGTCAAGGTCGACCTTTCTTTACTCCAGAGGCCTGCCTACAGAAACAAAAGACAGGTGCACCCATTAATTATCATAAAAACAACGGGATTATCAGACACGCGCACGGCATAACAAAACAAAAGAGGGTGGGTAGCAAAACAATGGAGGATCAGCATGCTTGGACACTGATCGTCTTTTGTTACATGCTAATTAGTATTTGGAGCCTTTATCATTAGAGATTTTTTTACAAAGACAGCAATTTTATCATTTACAGTGGCAATTATTTTACAGAATTTCAAGTTTCATGGATCACGAGATCTACAAGAGATAGATGTCAGTTAAATTAGACAAAAGTTGTTCCATTATGTGGCCATTATAGATTGGTATTGTTTATGCATAAATCACTAGATATACAGGCTGGTGACTTGGACGACGCAGCATAGGGCTTTAAATGGTAAAATCATAATGTACGATTATTTGCTCCCCTAATTATTTTAGAGCAAAATTGTATTTAGGTTTTCGCTACAGAAAAAAATATTGCATCCGAACATCTTATTGTTTATAATTTTTCAATTCCCGGAACCGTAAAAATAGTCGAAATTTTTTGCAAAAATCATTGATGCCATGGAACAAAATTTTAATAAAAACGCAAACATCTGTTATATATTCTTGACATTTAAACTTATTTTCAAAACGAGGAAAATGTAAACATTTTTATTGTAGTTGATGACAACAATGTAATAGTTGATTACAATAATGTAGTTTGACGACAACGAAATTTAAGATTTCTTTAATGTTTAAACGTAAAGAATCTGACAGATTTATGCACTGTTGTTCAAATTTTTGTTCCATGACATCAATGATTTTTGCAAAAATGTTATTTCGACTATTTTTCCGGTTCCGGAAATTGAAAAATTATAAACAATAGCATATTCGGATGCAATATTTTTTTCTGTAACTAAAATCTCAATACAATTTTGCTCTAAAATAATTAGGGGAACAAATAACTGCACATTAAGATTTTATCATTGAAATACCTATGCTGCGTCGTCCAAGTCACCACCCTGTATGCGATAAAGTAAATAATATTTAATTTTGATTTGAAAAATTGAAATAGTATACTCGTATAATGTAACAAATGAGGATTGAGAACATCTTTGGTCCAAGTTTAATATGTATTGAACTTTTGTTTACAATTTATCGAAAAAAAAATACAAAACAGTGAAATTTTATTTGGAAATGGATGCAATTTTGTGCATTTTAAATATATTTTTAGTTCATTTATAGTCACTACATCAATTAGAAGAATAATTAATAAAATATTGTTGTTAGTACCTACTTAGTTAATTTTACAAATTATTACAAGAAGTCTTGTGCCTTGTGCTCAACCAACACTATACAGTAAGAATATTCCCGCACCAGTATGTTGGAATCTAACCATTAAAGGCCAACGCGCACTTGAGCGACCGAAGCGAAGAGCGGCGAAGAGAAGTTTTATTATTCAATGTATTATTATGGGTATACACGCACTTTGGAGCAGCGAAGAGCAGAGCAAAGAGGCGACTATACACATAAGAATACATTGGATGAAAAAAAACTTTTCGTCGCTGCTCTTCGCTTTGCCGCTCTTCACATCGCTCAAGTGCGCGTCGGCCTTAAAAGTTTAAAAATGATGGCAATGCTAGAATGTTGCTAATCTGAAATGATAGTAAAAAATTAGTTGTTTTTATCACAAACGGGAAATTTATTACTATGAACCAGTTTACGAATCACGTTATCCCCATATATTGCAAAAAATATTTATTCTACAAGAAGTATTATGAAAAGTATTCTAAATTTTTGACATACCTATTTAAACGGCTATGCAAGGTATTTTTAAGCAATCATGACAATTACCTGCATGACAACTAAACAAAAATTGTATGTTTTATTTCCCCCATATATGCAGGAATTGGATATTTCTTGCAGTCATTTTGAGTTGGAGAACACTTGTTTGATGTAGAGTAGTTATTACCTTCCGTCACTTTTAGGTAAGGAAGGTATTGGGCGCGATCGGCGAGTCGCAGCGGCTTTAAGACCGCTGAGTGACGTCACACAGCGGCTGTCGACAACCGCTGGATGACATCGAACGCAATGCCCGCGCATTTTCAAAACACCAAACGTCAACATAGAACAATTGAACTCAGTTGTAAATGTAATATAAATCTATTTATTTTTCTGAAACAATATAAAGTGAATAAATACATATAATTTACGGAGTACTTAATAATAATTGTGCATGTTGAATATTTGATTTAAATATGGATAGCATAATCCGGAACTACCAAAAAAAAATTTGTAAAATTTTATAAAACGATACCTCTGTGTTAGTTTACCTGTTAATAACAAATTATGAACCTCTTCTCTATCGTTTACTGCAATTATTATTGTTGTTGTACGAATATTGTACCTCGTACTCCGCCATCTTGTACATGTACAAATGACAGTGCTAGACAAGGATAGATATACGCTGTCTAAATAAATCGTATTTAAATAGCGCTGTGAGCGCTGTCGCAGCAGCTTTGAAAATCGGCTGTCAACAGCGGGCCGCCGAACGCTTGACGATTAAGAGCCGCACAGCCGCTGGCAGCGCTGTGAGCCCGCCGAACGTAGGGTACCTTTATAACCAGGGTATGGCCATGGCGTGGCTCACGTTTCGTCCGCCATTACCGGGACATCTGTTATATGTGTTGTTCTTGCGCAAAGTATTATGTATTTTCGTGGCTATTTGTTTTATTTTAATAAAAAACACATTTAATTATCATTTTAATATGTATTTAAAGTGTAAGTAATATATTTTATCTTATTTACTTGTGTAGTTTGTTAAGGTACCCATCACGATTACTGTCACTGAAAACAACTAAAAATTACCAATATTTAGCACAATCATTTAAATTTTTAAAAGGTAAGTTTAGAATATACAATTATTATGTAAATAAGAACTACAGATATTAAATTAGATGTGATAATAACAACCCATGTCATATATTCTACATAACCTCTAAATGTATATCTTAATAATAATTGTGTATCTCTTAAATAAATTAATTTTTCTTACCTTCATAAATTCACAGTGTGATAATTTAATATTATTTTATAATATAATATCACATTTATTACAAATAAATAGGAAAATCAATTACCGACAATGGCGGCGATTTTGGCCCATGGCCATACCCTGGTTATAAAGGTACCCTAGCCGAACGCGCCCATTGTCTTTGGTCAAAAAAATCGGTGGTGAGTTTTTGATGAATAAGCACGTTTTAGGGTCCCTACAATACGATTTTACTATTTTTACGATGATGTATGTATGTATGTATGTATGTATGTATGTATGTATGTATGTATGTATGTATGTATGTATGTGTTTGTGTATGTATGTGTGTGTGTGTGTGTGTCTGTGTGTGACAAAATTTTCTAATGCGATAACTCTAAATACTACAATTCCAAAAATTATAATTCTTTCGTATTCCTCTTCGTTACATCCATGTGAAGAGCTGATTAGATTTTGGTTATAATTGGTCAACCGGAAGTACCCTCATTTGAAGATTTTAACAGTTTTTCTTGAAAAAACGATGTTAAATATCATTTTTTCACATTTAATGTTATTATAAATATTAAAGAATTATTTATTCTCTATACGATTTGAATGCATTTTATACTTCATATTAAATGGACATAGAGTTAAAAAATTATAAAGAAATTAAATATCATATATATTAATCAGCTTTGCTATAACTCTGGAAACAGCTGCTATACATTAAGAAAATTCTGACTGAAAGGTGTCACTGTCAAGTGCAGGTAACAGTATGTTTATGTTATAATTTTACTGGAAATATAGGATCTTTTGTTAGAAACTTTCTGTATGGAATTTGTATAAAATACATACAACTGCCTTAAGGTAATGTACAAGAAATATAGTCTTTTGCAAGGAACTATCTGTATGACATTTATACAAAATACATAGAACTGACGGAGGGTAATGTGCTGGCCACATCAGATTTTTTTTCAATGGTGTAATTTACTATTAATGAAATGTCACACAAAAAATACAATTACATTAAAAATAGAAAATGTGAAAAAAAATATTGACTCTTTTTTACAAAACTTGCACAAAAAGTTTAAATTTTAGGGCTCAACTAGTAACGAGTAGAGACTACTCGTTACTAGTTGAGCTGTAATAAATAGTATACTCCGTAACTTAACCACGACCGTGGTTATGGTTTTCTTGTGGTTCACGTGGTCAGGGTATGGTTATTGAAAAGTGGTTGTGATTCGGAACATCTTGGTTAATTTGTGTCGGTAAAGCAGGGAACCACCGCATCATTACAAATAAGTGACAACGTAACTCTATTTGTCTATTTTATACTACCGTAAATATTATACATATCAGTATGTATTAATAATAATTATATGTTTATACAATTTTATTTATTATATAATAAGAAGTAAAAATGACCACGACAACCACAAAAAATTGTGATCGTTGTGGTTACGAAAAGTATCCAAAACTTTCAGGAACCACATTCCGAAATGGAACCTCGATCCTGAAATTATGTTTTGGTTACATTCCGGAACGCTAACCTTGGTCACCGCGGTTAAGTTACGGAATATATTAAAAATTACGGTTTCTCATTATTTTTATAAATATGAGAAAAAGATTTTTTAACCTTCCCTAAGTCTGGCCCTGTATCCACCCGTATGTGTGTCACATAGTCTGGTGTGGAAGGCCCTGGACTCCCGAGTGCCAGGTGCTTGCCTCGCCATCTGCTATTCTTATCTTTGTCTTACGCATTATCCTTCCTACACGTATTTTCTCTTTCTGTCACTGAAACGTGTCACATATACGTCCTATCTTGTTTAAATCTTATATATTTTTTATATATGATTTATAGCAACTTTTGTTTTTCGTGGAGATTTGCTCACGATGTGGAATTTAAAATCGGGAAGCTGGGCCATGATTCTTATTATATAGGTACATAAATAAAACATTTATCAAACTACAATACAGAGTAAAATAACTCTTTTATTTTAAAAAATATTCTTTGTCATACCTATATCCTTAACCTATAATCTTAATAAATACCCGTCGCTTTCGTATTTCTTTCGGAAACATTCTCTCTTTCAACACACTACTAATTACATACATTCGATTACATACCGGACGTCTGCGTCTTCGTAAAGGCACATTTACAATCTTACATAAAAATGAAGCTTTATTTTATTTTCGAATTCATTACATCTGTAGTTTGTTTCAAATTCCAAATTTCTAATTCAAAATTGTCGCCAGCGCTGTAACTAGGACGTGGCAAAGGTGGCACATGCCACGGGCGCCAAATTTTAATCATTTATATGGTTTTAGATCAAATATTTCTAAAATCTATTTTCTAAATTTAACAAAAAATTATCTGCAGATAGGCCAGTCGGCAAGATGTTTATTGTGGAAATAATTGGTGACAAGCTGGCGTGAATTTTATTCTCTTTAGTGGGTCCTCCAAAAAGACATACTAATTTTGCACCCTCTAGCGACCCCGGATTTTGCCGCCATCTTGTCACCGGTATCAAAAATTTTCAAGAATACAAAATTAAAGCTGCGGTAATTTCCTGTACCTACATATAAGGATTCTTACATTTTTTGCCTAAGATGAACTCTCAGAGTTATGTTAAAATATAGTTAACCAGAATAACAATTTATGACAGAAATTTAAATTACTCGTACTCAAAAAATAAACAATATTAGGTATTTAAAACTTAGTATATATCTTGCTTCATTTAAGCCATTAAGAATTGTAGAGATTTGGACATAGTTTTGAATTCTCTGATTGGCTGAAATTAGAGACATGAGTCACGTTTACCCAACGTAATTTCGACTCCTTAAAACTGACACTGATGCGAGCGCCATCTGCTAAATGGCCTAAATGGAACAGATTATAGATGATTTTTACCGATGAGCGGTTCGCGAGTTACTAAAAACTTAAACGTATGTAAAATTCGTGTAAAATGTTAAAGATCTGCAAATCATTTCATCTGAAATTTCGATATGTATTAAATACGTAATAATGTATATCTTTAACGTTTCAAATTTTAAATGAGAATGAGAACTAACAATTTTAGAAAATGTTCATGTAAGTTTAAGTTGTTAGTAACTCGCGAACCGCTCATCAGAACTTTATTTTGTTTTTATTTTCTTGATATAGGGACGCAATTTTTTGCCACGGGCGCTCAAAGCCCTAATTACGGCAATACACTATTTGAATTAGAAAATTTGGGAACAACCTTGAAGTTTAGGGTTAAGAAAGTAGGCCATAAGTTCCGTCGTTATTTAAGACATTAGTCACGTCGTTTATTTATTGTGGACGTTTCGGACATTAATTTGTCCATCCTCAGGTTTACAGAGAAAAAAACAACACAGTGTTACAAAAATTCTGGCGAGCACTGTTTTGTAAATATGTAGTTCATTATTGTAAACTGACTAACAGTATATTATATTATATTTAAAATATTTGGGTAAGTTGAAATTATTTATGTAATTTTATTTTTTGTAACACTGTGTTGTTGTTTTTTTCTCTGTAAAGCTGAGGATGGACAAATTAATGTCCGAAACGTCCACAATAAATAAACGACGTGACTAATGTCTTACATAACGACGGAACTTATGGCCTACTTTCTTAACTCTAAGCAATATGATATACTATTGGTAAACTATGAATGTGTATTTATTTACGGTAATTTTTAATTTGTATAAATTTGATTTTGGACAACTTTAATCTCGAATAGTTAGAAAGATAACAGCTAAATACAATTACATCTGTACTAAATGAAATAAGTTTTGGAAAATTCTAATATGGTTCTGATTTCCCACCATTATAACCTTATTATACCAGCATATATCCTGTCTTAACTTGTATTTTGAAAATTATATTGGTTTATATGTAAATTATATTATTAGCGTAATTCCCCCTATTATTAGGAAAATGCATACTTACTCGTATATATACTATCATTATTATTTATATTCTTTTCGTTGTGTACTCTTTTCTGTTCCGCTATCTTTCTGTATCGTTTGCGATCCAGTGGCAATCTGCTGGGTTGTGTACGATATTGGATCGTATCGGATGTATAAATAGTATTATTTTCTCATCTTATAATGCTGCGCCATAGCTGTCTGCACGATACAGCATCTTACATCGCCTCGCCTTCGATTCGATGCATATGGCACATTTGTTCCCATATTGCCACGGATAAATAACTTCTCATGACAGATGGGGCCAATTGATTCTTCCCAAAAGGATAACATCCAAAGATTTTCCACCAGCAAGCGATAGAAGGATATCAAAATATATTTAGGAGGCATTTAAGTGAAATATAAAGACGGTCTTTGATAAACATGGTTAAGTGAATCCATGGGATGGGTGACTTCAGTTTTAGTAGATGTTAAAGGTTGAAGAAATTACCTACTCTGATCGAAACTGCAGCCAAACACTACTATAATGGCTGGGAATACCCAAACAAACAACAGTTAAGGCCCATTCAGAATAAAAAAAATTAGCGGTAGTGTAAGAATTAGTGCATCGGTAGCGTAAGAAATTTATAGTAAAAATTATTTCCGTTCACAATGAAAAATTATTGAAATTATAGTTTCAAGGAATTTTTTATTATAAATTCCTAGGATGCAAAGTTGACAGTTTTTTATTTTGCACAAAAAGCAACTGACATAGATGATGACTTATTAATTACACTTATCCACAAGCACTCCATTGTGTGAGATAAGCGAAGAGATTAAGGGAGTTTAAAATTATTTCAAAAAAAGAAAATGCGTGGGCACAAATTGCCTTTGAAATAGACGAAAATGGTAAGTTACGTGTTCACTTTTAATTGTGCAAAGTTTATTAATAAGTATGTTTGTTTATATAGCGCAACGTCTGAGGCACACCACAAAATGATCCTTTTTCTATTGCTCATTTTATCTGATGAAATAAGAAATCAGATGTCAATAAACGTCAAAACTGTCAAAAAAATTAAGCGGTAGCATAGTGGCAACGTAGAAGTTTGGAGATTGCAAACTCCTACCGCTGCCATTGCCACTGCGCTACAAATAATTTTCTTAATTTTTGGATGTGAACGAATACATTTGCTATAACGCATTCAATCTTTTACCCAGGCCACTACCACTGCTACTAATTCTACCGCTACGTTAATTTTTTTGTTGTGAATGATACTTTACATACATAATACTTCTGACGATCCGGGAAATAGATTTAAAATCGTCCAGAGACTAATGTGGCAAGGTATTAAAAACTGCATCGCATTCAAGATAATGATCATAAGCGTGCGTACGGTGGGTGCCATGGGTGCCACGGCACGGCACCCCCTAATAATATTAATACGAGGGCTGTTCTCTTTCCACTGAGCCTATCTAGCAGGCTATGATATTTTGAAACAAATTTTGTTTGACATTTTAATCTAGTTGTTTACAAGGTTAATTATAGTGATGGTTGTTAAATATAATTTAATGTTGTTTAAATACATAATTTTTAAGCAATCTTTCGCCAAGAAATCATTGAATTAAGCAAAGAGCATTATTGAGCTTTGATTTTTACAATTTAAAGCGTGGATTAAGCCATCAAAAATATTTTGAGGAAATTCATCGAGTGTTTGGTGACAAGTCGTGCTCCTTAGGTACCGTAAATCGGTAGTACAATGAATTTCAGCGTGGCCGACTTTCCTTAAATAACAGTTTTCGAGCTCCTAAGCCAAAAACGGCAGTCACCGAAAAAAATATTGGCCTTGTTCAGAACATGACTAAAGAGGACCGACATGTTCTGTCAGGAATATTCAAGCAACTTTAAAAATTGGTGTGAAAGCAATTGAAACCAACGTAAGCTTTATTCTCGTTGGATTCCCCACAATTTGACTCCAGTCAAAAAGACAACCGTTTGAGATGGCGCAAATCTATACTAGATCGCTTTGCCAATGGATCGTTACATTTGGTGTACAACTTCATTAGAGGTGATGAAACATAGGTATACTGCTATGATCTCGAAAGAAAGCAAAACTTCGCAGTTTGGGTCTTTGAGAATGAGTCGGCTCCAACAAAAGTTATTCGCGAAAAAATCCGAAACTAAAAGATAGTCGCCACATTTTTTGGAATTATTGGACATGTTTGCACTGTAACACTGGAGGATTATCGTACAGTTAATGTTGAATGGTACACCACCGTTTGTTTGCCTCAAGTTCTCCAAAATGTTCTCGAAAACGTCAACGGGGAAGGGTTATCGTGCATCAAGACAACGCTCGGCCGCACACTGCTTCTCGAACGACTGATTATTTGAATGCCCAAAACATTGAAATAATTGGTCATTCGCCTGGCACCTAATGATTTCTTTTTATTTCCACGCGTAAAGGATAAGTTACGGGGTTGACGCGTTTAAAAATAAAATAAAGAAAGAAACGCGGGAAGATTGGAGAAAATGTTTTGGAGATTGGTTTCCACGGATGCAAAAATGTATTGATTGTAGAGGTTAATGCCATGAAAAATTAAAAATAAATGTGTTTTGCAAGTAAATTGTGTATTACTTTACTAGGCTCAGCGGAAGGAGAACAGCCCTCGTAATATTGAAATATTAAGTTTTTATATTATTATTTTGTTCATGTTGCTATAATATATATTTTATTTATTATTTTTTCTCGATATTTTGAAGTAATAATTGTAAAATAAATGACTGCATTTACATTTATTTATAATAATAATTATACATATATTCATTTTGGCACCCACAAAAGTAAAGTTCTGCGCACGCATATGATAATGTTCCTCTATCAGTGTTGTAAAACTAGATTTCTTATCCCCTTAGTTTGTATATGAACAACCCCTTATGTCAATGTTTCAATAAAAAATTTGTTTCTATTTAATGAAGAGGTTTTGCAGTAATTTCCCGCAAGCATTGGTAAACCGACGTTTTGAACTATTCAACATCAAAGAATTGTTGTTGATATTTATTTTCAAATTTAAAGTTCATACGACGCTTACAATATAAATTAGGTTAGAATTCATGTACCTTGTCTCTGGGGTGAGTTTATCATGTACGCTTATGTTAATTCAGTGAAAAAGTATTGTGAAGTGGTTTGGGCAAATATAAAAGTTTTTTGCGAGATAAGCGGATGGGAACGTGACCTTGGTAATTTTGGTAATTTACGAGGCACGGAAGAAATATGAATGAGAATGCCGCGTCCGCGTCGCCTATTACTCCAACAGGGTTGAAATATTTTCATTTGTCTCATTCTCGCACTTACCGACCTCCTGCCGAGCCGACAGCTTCAAAGCAACACAGACAAGATTCTGCACCCGATGGTTTCAATTTTAAATTGGGATTAGCATTATTTAGAACGCCATGAATATTTATATCGATAATTCACCCTACTTTCATTTTCACTGACCTATTTTTCATATGAAAATAACTTTAAATTTTCGATTTGTCCTGAATCAAATTCGAAAATCACGAGCGTCACTATTAAGACACTTTTTGTTTTATTACCTCTTGCTACCCATGGTAAGGGAGCTTGATTGTTGCAAAAGATATAAAGCATTTAAATTTTACTGATGTACTAGATGACCTTCCAATGGGAGACCAGTTGAAATCCCTACTCCATGTTCGAATGTGATAAGACGCCGCATGAACCACTGATAGCCCACCGCTGGTACTGTACAACTAGTACGTCACTATCACGTGACACAACAGGTACTCTTAGATATATCTATTCTTTAAGAAAGAAAAATAAAAAATATGAGAGAATACCCTATTTTAACATTTTAACGATGATGTCTGTTTGTATGTGTAGATCCTCCACTCTAACTCAAATACTATCATTCAGAAAATTTTGAAACCTTGTATTTCGAGCTTTTTCTATAATGGAAAGAGCCCATTAGATTTTGGTGAAAATCGGTTAACCGAAAATGGCACTTTACTAGAAGCTCAAAATAGTTTTTCTTCGAAAAATACCTTTAAATGTTATTTTTTGATATTAATGTTATTAAATTTTCTATAGATTTGCATTAATACTTTTTCTATATATTTTATGGATGAATCTATAAAATTATGTAATAATATTAGTAACGTTTTAAAAAGAAAATAAATAAATAGCACAATAGAAAAGGAATTCATTACAGTTTCCAGCATAAGTAAATATGTAGGTATGTATTTGGATTAATAAAAATTAACGATTTACAAAAATGTTTAAGCTAATCCTTATTTTTGGATTAGTAAATTCTATTCCATCCCGGTATATAAAATTTAATCTTCATTTTATTATAGCTCCGGTGGGTCAATGGTTAGAGCAACGCCTCATGTCGTGAGTGCTTTCAGGGCTTCGGGTTCGAATCCCACTAAGGCATGGATATATGAGAATGTGAACCCACTCTGTAATTGGGATTTAATCCTGTTGAGTGGTTTAAAAAAAGGTAGTTACTTGCATTAGATTAGACTATATTTTAAGAAATAAACTGTCAAAATTAGAGTAAAATTCGCTAATCCAAAAATAAGGATTAATTTAATTTTTTTTGTGACTCGGGCTGTAAATGACGGGAGGTATTGTGTTGTCCACACCAGATTTTTTTATCATAAAATCAAGAATGACATCTGTCAGATCATTTTGTGTTTTTATTATCGTCCAGAAATGTGCTCTTGCTGACCTAGGCCGGCAAAAGATGTTGGCATTACTGTATTGGTGATATGTCAATTTAAGATTCTTTTCAATACAAGAATTAGCAAAATGTTTACAAATTTTAGGGCTAAATCTTTAATTATTGTAACTTAAATAACTAAATTTTGTCATAAAAATAATAATATGCTGTCATTGCTGTCATCTCGTATAGATTAATTATAAGTTCCAACTTTAGGACTAGTTTGTTTAGTAACTACAACTAACTTCAAGTGATATAATTGAGTTTTCGCCATCTGTCATTGAAAATATGCGAAAGTATAGATATATAGAGTGTTTTTTTCTGAACTCAACCATGTAATTATTTTTATATCATTACATAACAAAAATATAGAGAAAAATACAATTGAAATTTAAATAAATTTGATTTTTCAGTAGGCTATGTATGAAAAACAATTGACCTTAAATTAAAATGAAACAAATATTTGTTAATAAAGTTATAAACAGTGTCCTATTTAATTTATATCCAAAATAATTCAAATTGACAAATAGAAGTTTTTGTTTTTCATACATAGTCTACTGAAAAATGACTATAAAAATCAAATTTATTTAAATTTCAATTGTATTTTCCTCAATATTTTTGTTATGTAAGGATATAAAATAATTACATGGTTGAATTCAGAAAAAAATACTCCATCGAATAGGCCTAAAAAATTTATATCATCCCATTTAAGAAAATATAACTTTGTATTGTAACTTGAGAACCACTGGTTTAAAAAATATTTTCTTCTCTAAACGGATGTCCCCCTTGGTCTTCTATAAGTTAGTAATAGAAAAAAATGGCTCATATAAAAGTTTTATTATTTTACATATACTATTTGATGGCAGATGTAGATATTTTTTTATAGTCAGGTTTACAAGATACGACTATCAACTTTTACTTTTCAAATAGCAACCTATAATTATTTTAATAAAATAGAAACCGCTATTTTTTTCTCTTTTCAACGATGTATTATTTTTTATTAATGTATTTGAAAAATTTCGAGAAAAATGAGATAGTTTAGAAATATTAGCAATAATTTTTAAACAAATATAGGCGGCTATGTGAAAATAAACAAAATGTAACAGTGCTATACAACTTAGCAATCTAAAACAACAAATTTAGTAACAAAAACAACTTAAAACAAATGTTCAAATTTTTTTTGTTTTTGTTTTTTATGATATATTTTGTAAAATAGAATGAAGTGTAGAGAAATATACAAAGAATTTATGAAGTCGCTTTCAGCTCGGCCTGTCAAAATAAACTCGCTCTCACAAATATTCAGTTTCTGGACTAGTGATACAAATAACTATTGTCAATAGAAATTGATCTCCTTGTATTTCTTTTCAACCAAAAACTAAATAGCTCTTTACGCATATAGATGTACAAACATTAAATGTGAAAAATTGCAAGTTTTGGAATTAAAGATTTGGAGTTATCGATCGAATAAAGTATATTTACTTACTAGGAAGTCATTGTCAAATTATTTTACGAAAAACAACGTCCTCTCTTCTTTGTAAGTAGACGCGAGAATAAAAAAAATTAAGAACAAAAATTCTGCTATAGATTAATCTGAATTATCCTGCATACGATTCAGAATAACAGAATATAATCCAATGTTTAGTAAATTATTACTTCCTGTATTATAATGATATTAAGGTGAGTAATGATTATGAATTTTACCCATTACACATTTCAGGATTTGTAGCGTTGAGGGTTGAGGTGGTGTAATTTCAACCCTTAGGCAACGCATAAAATTCTAAACAACAAGTGGAATTAATTTCAGACCCGTATCCTTTTTACAAATCAATTTTACGTTTCTACTTACATTTTAATTACTTTTTCGTTATTTATCTTTAGGGCAGGGACGATCAGATTTAATTATAAAATGAACATTTCCCTACCTTCCGAAATATAAATATCTACAAATGGGACAATTTCAGCAATAGTCATTACAGAATGCTGTACTTGGAAAATTAGGAAGGCTATAATCATCCATAGTTATTAAAGGGATGCGTGTTCCAAAACAGAAAGCAAAGAGTACTCGTACATCAACTATTTTTTAAAGAAATTTCAGTGATTTGTTTGCTAGTTTTAGACAGGTTAGCTTTTTGACGTTGTTGTTCTAACTACTTTCAAACTACCTGCTATCGCCTTTTTGAAATACGGAATCAATTTTGAATTAAATGAATGCAGAAAAAACGAAACAGTGAAAGTAAATCAAAACCATTTGTTTGAATTTATGATGCCTTGTCAGATAGAAACCTCATGCGTTTGTATGAGACTGAATGATATATTCAATAACATAGACTACCAGTGGGAATCAAAACTTGGACTATTTAGTATGCGTAGTTTTTTATTAATTGCTTATTGAATTAGAAAATTTGGGAACAACCTTGAAGTTTAGGGTTGAGAAAGTAGGCCATAAGTTCCGTCGTTATTTAAGACATTAATCACGTCGTTTATTTATTGTGGACGTTTCGGACATTAATTTGTCCATCCTCAGCCAAATATTTTAAATATAATATAATATACTGTTAGTCAGTTTACAATAATGAACTACATATTTACAAAACAGTGCTCGCCAAAATTCTGTCAAGAATTATTGCAGAATATAAAAACATGTAAGCTGCAAGGCAGCAAGCTGAGCACTGCGGACGGAACTTATGGCCTACTTTCTTAACCCTTTAATTGCTTATTATTCTTACATATTTAGAATTATTGACCACGAAAGTTATTTTAAACAAATATATTCACAATCGGTTATTAATATGTGGGTTTCCATCGTACCAAACAGTTGGGAAATGCCTTTTTGTTTAGGGACTTCACTTTCCGGCTAGCTAAATATCACTTTCCAATAACTAAAATGTCTGTCTTTTTGAAAAGTCAAATTGTAATAAAAATATCCATAATAAAAAGAACGCTTTATTCAACAAATAACAGTACATATACAAATTAATAAATTAGTAAGATTATAATAATTATAATAATTGACAAAAACGGTAAACCTTCCAAACAGATTATGATAACTGACAGAATCAATGAATATTTTATCATGTTACCTAGCAACAAGGTTATATATTAAAGTACGAGGTCTGTTAAAAAAGTATCCGATTTTTGGCCGGTGAAAAAAAAACTGGCATACCTGGAGCGTTGGAAACATAATCACCTTCAAAGTAGTCTCCTTGGGACTTCACGCACATCTCCCAGCTGTGTCGCCATTGTTGGAAGCATTCCGAGAAAGCCTCTTTCGGAATGGAGTTTAGCTCGGCTGTCGTTGCAGCCATAATGTCCTCTCATGTCTGAAGTCGCGTTCCTTTCAATGGCCTTTTGAGTTTGGGAAACAGCCAGAAGTCGCAGGGGGGCATATCAAGAGAGTAAGGAGCTTGTTGAACCACAGGAGTCTTGTTCTTCGCCAAAAGAGTCTGAATCAAGTGCGAGGAATGTGCTGGAGCATTGTCGTGATGGAGGCGCCAATTTCCTGCTGACCACAACTCCGGTCTCTTGCGCATCACGTAGGCGACGGAGGACGTCCCTGTAGTACTCTTTGGTGATTGTTTGACCCTGTGGTGCAAACTCGTGGTGTACCACACCGCGGGAGTCATTAAAGCAGTCAGTATCACTTTGACGTTGCTGCGCACTTGGCGGGCCTTCTTTGATCTTGGAGACGTGAGATGCTTCCACTGTGACGACTGGGATTTGGTTCCCTGGCTGTCGCCCAGTTTTAGGCAAAATTTGATGCAATAGCTCTGCTCCAGTCGTTCCGTTATGTCCCTTGCAATGAAAAACCGACAAGCAACAGCAACAGACTAGAGGTGGGCGCGGGCCGTGATTTTGTCGGGTCACGACGTGACCCGCGTGATCGTGAATATAATTTAAATTTTCCGTCGTGATTGGACGTAAACGTGAGGCACTAAAAAATTGTCGTGCGTGATCAAGCGTGTGATTGAAATTTAATCGGACGTGAGTACAAGTTTTCTTCTATTTTTTATTTAAAAAATTGTCAATTTCCATCTTTTACTTTACAATCTTTTTATCAAATATGTCATCAACAGTATATTTTTGAATAAAAATAGTATTATTGTTGCACCCAAAATTTTATACAGTTGCTCCGATATACAAATCTTTAAGTCCGTTTGACATGATCATATTTTTGTTACCAAATTTGTTAGCAAATTTATAATGATATTTGTGAAGGTATAGAACAACCTATTTATATACATAAACATTCGTTTCCAATGAAACCAATCTGATACCTAAATTATTACCAATTTAACAAATTTGATAACAACTTATGACTGTGTTAAGCAGGCTTAAATGTACATAGAAACAATTACGTGACACGAACGTGACCCGCCGGGCGTGATCGGGCGTGAGTGCCAAAAGAAAATCGTGAGCGTGAGTGATCGTGAATCAAACATAAAAAGTCGTGCGTGATTGGTCGTGATTACATTTTTACTCACGCGCCCACCTCTACAACAGACGCTATAAACAGGCAGGAAAAAATTCAAGCATGCGCACGAAGGTTCATGCTAGCACACTTAATTCGAATCCATCAGGTTTTCGCAAAAAAATAAGGTCGGATACTTTTCTAACAGACCTCGAAAAAAACAAATTATAAGGTTTGTTCTAACCGAGATTTTAGAACCGTTCAGTACGGTACGTGATAAAAATTCTTAGAATGCGCGAGTTCTAGAACCGACTTGACTAGTGTTGGAACGATTTAGAACTGGTTGAGAATTTTGTTTGTATATAGGTACTAACCTATAAAATTACACATGTTAGAAAACATTGTGCTTTTAATTAGGTATAATATATTTAAACTGAAGAAATGTAAGTTAAATTCATTATTAAAATATAATAGACGTATATAATTCAAAAATGTTCCAAAAAAAAAACTTGATCACTGTATTGAGGCACTATCATCCGTAAGTAATTTTTATCGTCCAAGAATTGTCTATCATTTTCGCTAGAAAATTTTGACAATTCGGAAAAATCGCTGTCTTCTTCCGTTGCTAATTTTATTAACAACAAAAACAAAGTAAATCAGGGTAGATAGCACGTCAAATTTATTCTGAATTAAACACAATTCACTCGTTCTTGGAATTGGAACACTGCACTATAAGTTCTGAATTTTAAATTTGACGGTAAAATGGCTTTGCGCAAACTCAGTAAAGTTCTGAAAAGTTCTGAACTTTTGTTGGAACAAACCTATAGAAAACTGTGGAAAATATTAATAAAATTAATGTGTAAACACAATGGTTACTAATTAAATAGTAATAGATAATGAAATAGTAAACTATTGACTGTAAATCATAGCTTACTACGTTCCATTTAAAACTCCGAGGTTCAGTGTCAGATCCCATAAGTATTAGATCAATTCATTTATTTTTTGGACTATTTTTGCAGACAAATGAAAAGCTGCTTTATTTTCTATTGTTATCCTTTCATAAAGCAATGTATTTTCCACTGTAAATCCACATATGTAAAAACAGTTATTAATTCCCTTATTCCTAGATTTGTAAAAATACCCCTTAAGCTTCCGTGAGGCAAAAATAACAATATAATCTCTCGCATTTCATATTGCTATGCCTGAGCCTGTGTACACTCCCAGGCATAGCCATCTCGGATTCATTCATACAGCCGTGGAGAGATATAACAGAATTAATGTTCACTTCTTATCGGATAAAAAGGATGGCACGAAATTATGAATAATGCATTTCACAGCACAGATACATCGTTCCCGAAAACACCCGAGCACAAGCGAGCTTGAGGTTTACTCCCAGGAATAAGACACTACCTTAAATTGAAAAAAGAAACGAGAAATGGAAGTATTCTACACCAAACTGTTGTTTACTGCGACGGAAAATAAAGAGTGGAGAGAAGTTATTTGCTTCGCATATCGCACAGTATTATTCAGCAAATGTAGGGTAGTAGATTGCAGATATAAAAATTATATCGTCATGGTTTTTTAGCCATTGCCATACAGGATGTTCGTTTTTTTGACCATCACCATCGGACTGGTAGAAACGCGGCCCGTTGAGATACATTTGGATTTTATAGGTTTTATTGGGCTTTTTAGAGTTTTTAAGTATAAGATGTTAACAATTATTCGAAATCTAAGTCAACCAGCACTTATTCTTACAACACCGACGTTTCGGTGTACAGTTGCACCTTCTTCAGGGTCTCTAATATGTAATACACAAAATAATACATACAAAATAACATGGACATTACAGTAAGATCTTACAAATTGATACAATTCATTTACACACAATACTTTCGTACATGTTTCTTGAAATGCTATACGAGGTCTGTTAGAAAAGTATCCGACCTTATTTTTTTGCTAAAACCTGATGGATTTGAATAAAGCGCGTTTGCCGCCTGTCGATAGCGTCTGTTGCTGACAAGCAGCATTTGAGTGAGGTAGTGTGTAGTGCTCTCGTCGGGTTTTCATTGCAAGGAAAATGACGGAACGACTGGAGCAGCGCTATTGCATCAAATTTTGTGTGCGGCGCAAGAGACCGGAGTTGTGGTCAACAGGAAATTGGCGCCTCCATCACGACAATGCTCCAGTACATTCCTCGCACTTGATTTAGACTTTTTGGCAAAGAACAAGACTCCTGTGGTTCCACAGGCTCCTTATTCTCCTGATATGGCCCCCTGCGACTTCTGGCTGTTCCTCAAACTCAAGAGGCCATTGAAAGAAACGCGATTTCAGACAAGAGAGGACATTATGGCTGTAACGACAGCCGAGCTAAACTCCATTCCGAAAGAGGCTTTCTCGGAATGCTTCCAACAATGGCGGCACCACTGGGAGAAGTGTGTGGAGTCCCAAGAAGACTATTTCGAAGGTGATTAGGTTTCCAACGACAGGTATGCCAATTTTGACTGAAATTTCGAATAATAATCGTTTAACACATTATTCACATCACATTCGAGAAATTTTCCCATATTTAAGGAGGTAACTTGTTTTTTAAATGTATTCAACTTTTTTATGCAGTAATTGTATCATTCTCCCAAACCAATGCGAAAGGTTCGCAGCGGTAGCGACGACTACAATTTCGCGATCATTGCGTCGACGAAATTCGGTAGTGTATCCACACAAAAGCATCAGTTCAGGGTCAGACAATGAAGAGGCACTTTTATTGATTGCTTTACACTTTAGACGATGAACATATTGCCAGGTTTCTATTTGTATACCGGTTTAAATCATTTACCTTAATTAATTAAATTAGTTATCAAGAGAAATAAAAGATAGTGAATTCACTAATAAACAACAAAGAATAAGGATTTCGAAGTATTACATACATTAATGTCACAATTTTGACAAGCTAAGCGGCCTATTCTGTATCTCAGTGGTTAAGACGAATAGATACAGCACTATCTAAATTCAGAGGGACGGGTCGGGTGGAAAGGGGTCCACTCTAATTGAGGTAAAAGGCGGAGCTAAACAATGAACAACTCAGGTAGTGGGAGACGACAGACTACAGGGGGACAATATACGGACTGAATTTTATTTCACTGCAGCTACAGCATATACCGAAGAGGAATGGAATAAGGTGATAACAAAACATGGTTTAGTTATCAGTTGTCACCTTAAAATCAGATCTAAATGTTAAAATATTTTTTTATTCTTTTTTTTATTTTGTAGATGTGGGTTGGTTACATGATATTTGAGTATTAAAATTTTAAATTTTTGCCTTAATTTTTATTAATAACGTTATAAACTTCGTCAATTTTGAATTACATTTTATAATATAAAAATTGTACAATTCAAAATACAACACAGTTAATCCGAAAATAAAATAAAAACAGGTGAATAAACCTTAAATGTAAATATGTAAATTAAAATATTTTTAAATTAGGTATTCTACCATTGCAAAAAAATAATAAACTTCAATAATTATAAGGTAGCATATGTACGTTAAATTGAAAGTTTAGTAAAAAGAAAATGATGAAATATTACTTTGTTGTAATAAAACTGCTTAATTATTGTAAACATGACGTCATATTCACTGGGGAGGCCCTGAGCCTTTTAATTGGTTATTTTCGTAAAATTTTGGATGAATTCGGGTGAACTCAACCTATTATTCATGGTTTTTTTTTTTTCAATTCAATTTAAGAACTAGCAACACTAGTCATCCTAATGACATTGTCAAAATATTTCATGATATAGATTGAAATAATATGTATTTATATTATTTATTTGAACATTTTTCTTTATTTATGTATTCATTACTAATTAATTTGAGAAGGGAAAATACATTTAATAAAAATAAATGAAATATATTCCTAATGCAGACAATGCAGATACCCCTAAAATTAACTGTTTGAGAAACACAAAGCAACTCGTATAAACTGAAAAAATACGTGTAATTTTATAATTTAGTCTAAAGCTTAAAACTTTAAAAGTGTTTGCGTAACTACGTCCGTTTGATATTGAAATGGCTCAGAAACACGTTATAAAGTTTTCTTCTACTGCAAATATATACTAACCTGACTAAATTTTTAAAAAATACAAGTTCCACATTCTCTATAATGATTGCAGTTTGCTGCGAAACACATCACCATGGTGAAACAAATTTCAAATAAATCCTTAAAATATGCGCTGTGCAAGTTACAAGACATAACAAGTACTAATAAAAATTACTTTCTTTCATCTGTGCCTTTTAAAAACTAAATTTTGAAAGAAAGGGAAATCTCTACCACTTTAGTTTCGCGGTCAATTTTAAATAACACAGCAACGGTTACCAAGGCGGCAGCCATTTTCTTGTTTGGAAACCTGGCCCCTACGTCATCACTAAACGGGTCTATTATTGTACCAGGATACGAATTTCATTCTAATATTTTTTTTTATAACAGATATTATCGCCGTCTGCTATAATTTTTCTGTATTTTCTCCATGCATACTTACACTATTTGCAAATCCTTCAACTAATATTGATGCTTCTATACTTGCGGATGAGCCTTTAAAATTTTTAATACAAATATGATTAGGGGTGTCCTTATTATTTTTTTCAGAATTAGAGAATTAATAGAAGAATGTTATAAATAAAAAATATTCTTGCAAAATGAAGTACCAATTATGTATAAATACATTATTGTTGCGTAACCTACATATTTCGTTATAATCGAGAATTATTGCAATCCTTCGCTGAAAATTTTGTTATATGCGAGCATTCGCTATAAACGGGTTCATTATAAAAAATCGCAAATAAGATTTATATTCAGGGAAAATATTTTTGTTCATTATAGGCGAGCTTTTTTATATCTGAGGTATTTAACCACTGGTTAATTTTTTTAACCAATCAAGTATGTTGACATATAACAAAAAAAGGGATTTTTAGTTGTCAAATCGATAACTATTAGGTAAAAATTTTAACCAGTGGTTAAAAATTAACCACCGAGTTACAGAATAGGGTCCTAAGATTGTGTATTTTATTACCATTTCCATCTACTTTTCTGTAAATATTATAATGGAATCACTAGCGAATAACAAGCGACGGCGACAAAAACCGTGCATGCAGCGAAAGCAAATAAATCGCTGCAGTTTCGCCGACGTTTGCACGATAACTTCACGACAGTGTGGGGACTATCACTTGTCGCTGTGTGCAAAAAGAACATAGGAAAGGATGGTAAATCCACCACTCAGAGACAAGGGTCCGTATTTCGAGCACACTTTTATAATAAAAGCGATTTTATGGAGCTTTTACATTATATTGTTATGAGGAGGTTTTATTATAAAAGCTCGTAATACGAATACGGACCATAATTATGTTTAAAACATATATAAATACATTATGTAACTTAATCTTAAGACATATGAAATCAATTAAAAGAGGACAAAGTTTTCCCATTAATAGACCACTTGAAAGATGAGAATTTCGCGAAAAATGCATAGGCCTCTAAATAAATACAAATATTAAAATTTTGTTGATTTTTATAATTATAAATAATTTCTACAAATTTTGGTTTATACTTTTATATGACTCTTTTTACCTTCCGTCATACCTTTAGGTAAGAAAGGTATTGTTTTCGGTCAAAAAATTCGAGGGTGAGTTTTTAATGAATAAGCACGTTTTAGTGTCCCTAGAATACGATATTACTATTTTTGCGATGATGTCTGTATGTCTGTGTGTATGTGTGTGTAACGATTTTTCTCCGTCGATAACTCCAACACTACAATTCTAAAAATTATAATTCTTTCGTATTCCTCTTCGTTACATCCATATGAAGAGCTGATTAAATTTTGGTTATAATTGGTCGACCGGAAGTACCCTCATTTGAAGATTTTAACAGTTTTTCTTGAAAAAACGCTATTAAATATCATTTTTTCACATATAATGTTATTATAAATATTAAAGAATATTTTATTCTCTACACGATTTATTTTTTTGTTTAAAAATGCAACGGTCTTTTAATAACTAACAATTTTCAGCGCAAACCTCGTACGAGTATACCAAGATTCATAATTTTATTTCTAACCATTTTCAAATTAGAGTCTAAAATATACAACTTTTGGTTAAAAAATTATCCAATTGAATCCCTGTATTTCTAATCACGTGTGCGAAAGTAACCAATCAAAGCAAACTTACACTGATAATTATCCTAGGACAATTGTCACTAAGTTGCTAAGTAACAAACACTTTTTGACAGATAATTAAAGATTAATTGTTTTAATTTGAAAATGTCATTTTCACGGTATTTCAGTGAAAATAACGGTTCAATTAATAAAATTATTACTATTAAACGTTTGTATAATAAAACTGGACGTGTCTTGTCTTCTTGTGTCAATGTCAATCTTATTATCGTTACACACTTGACGCTGAACTTATTCATAGCTACTACCACAGGCGCCGACTTGTAAATTTTTGTGTGGGGGCTAAAAAGAGACAACTGAAAATGTACCAAATAAAAACTTTATATCTTAAATTGGTACAAAAGATGCAAATTTATAATATGACTTAAAAAATCTACCTAATTTTTTAAAAAATCTTGACTTTTTTAAATTTACCGCGAAACTCAACATAAGACAGTTAAACCATAAATTTCAATTGTATGTATGTCGAAAATACATATAAAAATTATTTCACAGAAGTCCACAAAATCTACCGTAATTTTCACTAAAATCATAATTTTAATTAATTTATACTTATACTGCATTTTAAATATGGCAACACTGACGGCAGTACTATTTGCTAGTCCGTAAGCGTTAATTACACAGTACTTTAATTAATACAATATGACACATTGGAAATCTTATAAAATAAATAATAGAATAGGTATACATTGCCACTTTGTATAAGTAATTAATATATTAAAAATATTTCAAAATGAGTGTACTTTTTATTGGTATTAAAAATAATGAGTGTGTGTGGCGGCAAAACCTCTTCAGATGTTTCCGTATGGGGGCAGAGCTCCCTCAGACTTTTCCGTGTGGGGGCTCGAGCCCCGAAGCCCCCACGTAGTACGCGCCTATGGCTACTACTGACATCTATTGGATGATTTTTACCTTCCGTCACCTTTAGGTAAGGAAGGTATTGTCTTTGGTCAAAAAATTCGATGATGAGTTTTTAATCAATAAGCACGTTTTAGGGTCCCTAGAATACGAATTTACTATTTTTACGATGATGTCTGTATGTGTGTGTGTGTGTGTGTGGATGTGTGTGTGGATGTGTGTGTGTGTGGATGTGTGTGTGTGTAACAAAATTTTCGTCTGCGATAACTCTAATACTACAGTTACAAAAATTATAATTTTTCGTGTACTTCTTCGTTACATCCTTATGAAGAGCTGATTAGATTTTGGTTACAATTGGTCAACCGGAAGTACCATCATTTGAAGATTTTAACAGTTTTTCTTGAAAAAACTATGTTAAATATAATTTTTTCACATTTGATGTTATTATAAATATTAAAGAATATTTTATTCTTTATACGATTTGACTGCATTTTATACTTAATATTAAATGGATATAGAGTTAAAAAATTATAAAGAAATTAAATTTCATAAAGTAGCCATAGCTATGGAAACAGCTACTATATTAAGAAAATTCTGATTGAAAGATGTCAGTGTCAAGTGAAATTGACATAGTGTGTTTGTCTTATAATTTTTACTGGAAATATAGGATCTTTTACTTTCTGTATGGAATTTGTATAAAATACATACAACTGCTTTAAGGTAATGTACAAGAAATAATAATAATAAATCTTTTATTTCTGCAGATACATTACACTGTATATAGAAAACGTCGCAAAATAATAATTTTCTGTATGAAATTTGCATAAAATACATGCAACTGCCGGAAGGTAATGTACAAGAAATAGAATATTTAATTTAGCAAGGAACTTTCCGTATGAAATTTGTAAGAAATACATAGAACTGACGGAAGGTAATGTGCTGGCCACATCAGATTTTTTAATTATAAAAATTCTGCTAAATACAAATTCTTCGTAAATTTAAATAAAATTGCAAAAAAAAATTCTCACCGAATACCCCTCGACCAATGATAAGTACTTATAATTTTATCATAACTTCCTCAAGACGTAGCTTTTAGGTTACCAAGCAACGCGCTTTCGGTAACTGTCATAAAATTATTTCGTAATGGACCTTTTCAATTTAGCGGCTACCTCTTTCTATCGCTGCAAATAGTAAGAAAATGGCGCGCGAACAACTGCCAGTTGGGCTGTTAAACGAAATGTCAAAAATATTGCAGTCATTAAAATACCTGTATTCTCATATATAATATCATAAGTGGTAAATTTTTGCCGGAAAAATTTTCAGATTGTTACGAGAGCCGGTTGCCTAGCAATTTATTGAGTGACATTGACATAAAAATTACGAGTTGTCAAACGAGTAATTTTTGATCAATGTCACGAAATAAATTGGCAACAGGCTCGAGTAAAGCAATCGGAAAATTTTTCCAGGTTAAAATTTAACCACGAATGGTATTCGGATGACTATTTCCAAAATAAAAATCAGGTAATTATTTATATAATTTTTTTCTTGACAAAAATCTTGTAAATATTTATTGTGTTTAGGGATTTTTTCAGTTTGCTATTTCAACGTTTTAAATAGATTCATGTCCAAATCGACTCGTTTTTAATAAAAACTGATAATACTGAAAATATACAGACTTTGACAGGTATGTAAACAATATGTTTCTAAAACGTCAAAAAATTTTCGCTTATCAAAACTCACTTACTTGTAAAAATACGACATCTTATTGGCTTAAAGGGTGCGAAAAAACCTTTTTGACGCTGTTTTGTCGAAATGAAATTTGGTAACTAGGTAGAATCCTGAATTTGGATTGGTTTATATATTTATGAGTGAAATAGTCAGTAAAAATTTGCATCGTAGGACATTTTAACTTCAACAGAAGCTTTTGTAACTTATTTCGATAAGATTTTTTAAAGTTATTTGAGTTATTCTCACATTTTACGTCTAATTTTTTTTTAGGAACAAACGCTATAGATCTCAGTTGTTCTTACTATGCGCAGATCCCCATTGCGCATATCTTCTATCTCTTTAAATTGAAAAGGTCCATTATCAATGTCGTCGGGACATTATAGCTGAAAACTGTTTAAAGAATACGTATTTAATTTAAGTAAGTATAGATTTACATACTTTCTTTCGTGGGGCAATCTGTATACATACTCATATCATCCATCGTAATTAATTAGAAACAGAGCTCTGATGTCCAAATATCAAAACAACATTTGAACTCACCTTTCTAATATATTTATATATTCTAATCTCTCCCATATTCACTTCCTTCTAATTACATCCTTGTTAATTGTGTTGCATTACACCAATCCTGTAATTGCATTTATAGCGGTAATATCCTCGTACACATGTTGAATCGGGAAAGGTGATTATACAAAATAAAACGACGCGTGGAGTTACCAGGTGCAAAACATGGTTCCACTTCAGATATTCACATCTGAACAACGGCGCTGTTGTGCAAAATAAACAGATAGGAATTGCTGAAAAGTAAATTGGGAGATTGTGAACAGGTATGTACGAGTAAGCGCAGCTGTCTTGCAAAAAGATAAGGTTTTCTTTTTGGAGGAGGTTGTGAATAGTGATTCTTACAAGAGTTTCCGCAACAAGAGTTCAAGCTTTTTTAAATAAAATTATTATGTCATTAGGTGTTTTATTTATATTTACTTCGGGCCTTTTGTAGGTAATAAATTTATTTATTTACAGTACAAGACATATTTTATCAACAAAAGATGTTAGTTGAGTGTATTTCCACGAATTAATGAAATACCTTTATTCACAGTCGGTTATTATTAAGCACAGATTGGCACACTCAGCAATGGTAATATGCCGTGATGATATATTTATTTATTTATTACCTCCCGTCATACCGTAGCTAAGGGAGGTAATGTAATCGTGCCAAAAATTTGATGGTGAGTTTTCAGTAAATAAACACGAATTAGGATCCCCACAACACGTTTTTACTATTTTTACGATAATGTCTGTGAGTGTGTGTTTTCGTCCACGATAACTCTTATAACAAACTTCCAAATATATCTATTTTCCGTATTTAAGCTTCCTGCATTCATATAACGAGTTGATTAGATTTAGGGTAAAATTGGATAAATGGAAGTGATACTTTACTTGAAGCCCATAAGAGTTTTAATGAAAAACTATATTAAAATATGATCCAAAACTTTTCAATTTTAGTATTTAAGACTTTTATATCATGGGAAAAAACATATTAGATTTTGGCTAAAATTAATCAACCAGAAGTGAGACTTTACTTGAAGCTCTGAACAGATTCTCGTAAAAAATATATTATACTCCAAAACTTGTCAAATTTAGTATTTACGACTTTTATATGAAGGGGAACAACATATTAGATTTTTATATTAATGACACATTAGTTTTTTTCTAAAATTGATAAACCGGAAGTACTACTTTACAGGAAGCTATAAACAGATTTTCTTGAAAAAATATATTAAAACATGATTCAAAACTTCTCAAATTTGGTATTTAAAACACGTGTATAATTTGAAACAACATTAGATTTTGACTATACCTATATGATAAACCGGAAGTGGTACTTAATTTGGAGCTCTTAACAGATTTTCAAGGAAAAACATAATAAAATATAATCCAAAATTTGGTATTACAGACTTTTCTATTTATTGGAACAACAAATTAGATTTTGTTTACGAACGATCAACCAGAAGTGATACTTAAAGTTCATTGCTATTTCAAACATGGAATTGACATTGTGTTGGCCACATCAGATTTTTTTTTATTAAGTGCGTTTCTAATCTAGAAAACATTTGGGGACATATTATTTACTTCTCTCATAAATGACCGAGAGGTTGATTCAGATACTGAAATCTTGTGAAACGAGTCAAATATGATTTTAATTTGATTGGACTCTACTGCCTAAAGATTATATTGTATGTTACTGAATTCCTAGTTATAGTTATTAACGTCATTAGGGCGATATAAAGCAAATAACGGACGGGGCTGAAGTTTGTAAACTGAGGCGAAGTCTGTTATTTGCATATCGGCCGTGTGGCGTTCAAGATTTTTCGTAATGACATAAAATATAGACATTTAAAATGTAACACGAGGAGGGGTTTAATAAGCTCTGCTCTGATGATGTGCGCTTACTGGTTTTCCAACAATGACAACTTTAACTAACTGGTGGACGCTTGCATAATTGGCGTTCACGACTTGGTGAAAAGGACTGATGAGGGATGCTGATGAACACTTACATTAGACATGGACTTCATTGATATTTACTAACTAAAGTTTTATATACATGATTATACTTATTATTAAATATTGATTAAACAAAATATTACTTCACAATTAAACGAAACATTAAACAAATTACATTGTTACACAGTGGGCTGGCAATGAGCCGACGCCTTAAACCAAAACACTACATGTTCCGACAACAAACGTCTTCACGACCTGACAATCTAATCCAGACTATCTCAAAAACAAAGCGCTATCTTAATGAGCAGATATCTCGAGGGAGTACAGAGTAAGGCATCCATAACAAACTATCAACCCTGCACGTGTGCTTGTAACAACTTAAATACTTAATTGTCAACACATAACTGTCAAAGACTTCTGACAGCTAGACTCAACAAACCGCTGTGAGAAAAATGATAATTATATCTAAACAGAATTTTGACTAACAAAAATAACAAAGCTGAAATATTATTCCTGAACTATAATTTAGAAAAATTTATAAAAAGGTATTTATTTGTTACCTTATTACAAAGATTATCGTCGGAAAATTCATTCTCCAACACTATGTTGGAAACTACACATTCCACAACTAAAAATTATGTTGGAATCAATATCAATATTATTCCAATAAACTGTTTGGTATAATTCCGTATGCCGTTTGGAATAATTCCACACGGCTTTCGACAATTCAGAATCTGTTTAACCATATATTAGCGCGGAATATCAATAATATCATATATCTTAGTTCGGTTGTTATAGTTATGACTCTATGTTTTATATTTATTTATTTCTAAATTCGCGTTTGAAGTTTTGAACACTTTTGGTTGTCTGTTAATTTTTTCAGATTTTTGGAGATCTCTAGAACAGTAAGTTTAGCTAAATAATAATATATTACTTAGAAAATTAACTACATAACATTTTGTAGAGAAGAATGTCAAGTGACAATGAGGATACAGATGGAATGTACGCCACCAGAAATAAGGGAACTTGGTAATGATACAGTGGGCCAAATTGACAAAAAAATTTGTTGTTTAAAATTTTCCGTTATAACAGTTCTCATGATACTATGATGCGTTCGTTATAAATAAAAACGGCCGGCGGAAGTTAAGATCACCTTTTCACTTTTGTTTTTAGTTCCGTTAAATCATAGTAACCATATGGTATTAGGAAAAATAGTAAAACAGAAAGTCGTATGGTGTCGTACCTTATTATTATTACGAAATGAATTTCTATTTCTATAGATGAATTGTAATATAGAACCACACCACTAGGGAGTTAGTAGTTTGAACATTAGTCGGTAACTCTATTCTCCTCTATCGGTTTCTATTTGAAGCAGTAGACCTTCAATGCTATTCATAAACAATGAGGTCTAAATTATGGAATATATTTGGTCAGGGCTAACAGGAAATGATCGTAAATGCGCGTAACATGTTAAATACCGTCCTCATTAATATTTATAACTAATCGAATGCCGTCTACCTAAAAGTTACAGTTGTCGACACATGTAAACAACAACAAAAAAGTAGAAGAAAATGCATTTTCACATTAGAAACGGGTGATTCTTACAGTGTAAATAAATATCATAAGTAATTATTTGTGTAAGGTGTATTTTTAATTTTATTAATTTTCCCAATATAAAAATTTATTTATCTACGTGTTAAAATGTACTCGTACGTAAGTCAAATTTCCAGGTAATTTTCGTTTTGATGTTCGAGGGAGTACCTACTCAAAAATAATGAGAATTATTTTCTTGCGGATGGTAGAGTGTTAGTTCCTTCTTATCCCGCTAGGTGTCTCTACTAGACAACCTTTTGGATCTGTTGCCCAAGCGTCGTCTTTGGGAAAACATTTGAGACAAGAGCCTAGCCATCACAGCGGCAGAACCCCCGAAAATACATGATGTATAAGAATTTTTTTTTTCAATCTTGAAAAAAACAGTACTTGACGCACCTAGGGTATAAGGTATAGGGATCGTGCTAAAAATCTCATATCGAGATTTTGGTAAATGACCACGTTTTAAGGTCCCTAGAATCCAATTTTAACAACTATCATTCTGATAAATGTTGAAACCTTGTATTTCGAACTTTTTCTGTAAAGGAAAGAGCCCATTAGATTTTGGTGAAAATCGGATAACCGGAAATGGCACTTTACTAGAAGCCCAAAATAGTTTTTCTTCGGAAAATACTTTTAAATATTATTTTTTCGAGATTAATGTTATTATAGATTATTAAATTTTCTATAGATTTGCATTAATACTTTTTCTATATATTTTATGGATAAATTTATAAAATTATCTGTAATTTAAATCCCAGAGCTTACGCTTTAACAATCAAAACGCAGTTATTCAAATATATGTAACTGACAGATAAATGTCACTATCAAATAACTAATCATTTCAAAATAATATTAGTAACGCTTTAATAAAAAAATAGGAAATAGAACAATAGAAAAGGAATTCAATACAGTTTCCAGCATAAATAAATATGTAGGTATGTATTTAGGTTAATAAAAATTAACAATTCACAAAAATGTTTAAGCTAATCCTCATTTTTTGATTAGTGAATTCTCCCGGTATTTAAAATTTAATCTTCATTTTATTATAGCTATAGTTAGAACAACGCCTCTTGTCATGAGCGCTCTCGGGACTCTGGGTTCGATTCCAACTAAGGCATGGATGTGTGTGAATGTGAACCCACTCTGTAATTGATTTAATCCTGTTGAGGTGTTTAAAAACTAGGTAGTTACTTGGATTAAATTAGACTACATTTTAAGAAATAACCTGTCAAAATTAGAGTAAAATTCGCTAATCCAAAAATAAGGATTAACTTAATCTTTTTTGTGACACGGGCTATAAATGGCGGGAGGTATTGTGTTGGCCATACCAGATTTTTTTTCTTTTCATCCACCTGTTTAGATATACTCTAAATACACCAGTCACAAATACATTCAATAAAGTACCCAGAATATTTCATCTCTTTTTGAGCATATTTTGCTCTTTCTATCTTGTAGACTTACAGCAGGTAAATATGGCAACCCGGTATTTCATAAGACTCCACACTGAACATAGAGTGTGAGACACTGTATAGTAAAGATATCTAGCGGAAGAAGTCGGAACTAAGCTAGAACCTTTCCACCTGCCAGAAAAAAACCTCGTTACTTTTTGGTACCACTCGTAATACCAATAAATAGTTAAAATAATGAAGATAAATAATTCTATTTATTACATTTACAATAAAACTGTTAAATAAAATATAAAATGGAATAAACATAGTGTGTCATTAATTATTTATTCAAAGCAAGTACACATTTAATATGGGATATTGATATTTAATGGATGCAATTCTAGAATAGAATGCATAAAACTTTTATACTTTAAGTGCGAATTAAATCTGAATTAGGTATACGGTACAGAGTACATTTTTACATTACGTTTTGTAAAATACGAATATTTAAGTCGGACAGATAATTTTACAATTACAATTATTTTCAGTGTATGAAGAAATCTGTTTATCGTTATTCTGTCATTAGATAAATAAAGAAGTAAACTTCCTTAAAATAAATATATGATATTAGTGAATATGTATTTATAATACACCCTAGTGATAGAAAAACAATGACAATAGCGTAATATGAATAAATTTACATGATGCATATGTAACATATTACACGTCTGTCTATCTATTGTCTTCAGCCGGAGTATGGGAAAAGAATTTTAAGTTGACAAAATGTAGGTAAATCAAACGTAAATATATGATTTTGAATTTAAATTTACGTATGCACTTATTTCTTCTATGTTTTTTAATCACATACCTACCAGTATAGCAAATAATAGCAAATATTAATTGAAAGGAGATAATAAAAGATCTGATGTGGGATGTGGCCAGCACATAACCTCCCGTCTATTCCATGTTTAAAATAGCAATGAGCTTTAACTAAAGTAACACTTCCGATTGATTGTTTGTAAACAAAATCTCGTTCTAATAAATAGAAAAGTCTGTAATACGAAATTTTGGATATTATATTATGTTATTCCTCGAAAATCTGTTACGAGCTCCAAATTAAGTACCACTTCTGGTTCATCATATAAGTATAGTCAAAATCGAATTTTAAATTCCAAATTTGATAAGTTTTGGATCATGTTTTAATATATTTTTGCAAGCAAATCTGTTTATAGCTTTCTGTAAAGTACTACTTCCGGTTCATCAATTTTAGAAAAAAATATAATATGTCGTTCTCATTAATATAAAAGTATCAAATACCAAATTTGGAAAGTTTTGGATTGTATCAATATATTTTTCACGAAAATATGTTCAGAACTTCAAGTATCACTTCCGGTTTATCAATTTTAGCCAAAACTAATATATTGCTCCCATTCATATAAAAGTCTTAAATACCAAATTTGACAAGTTTTGAAATATATCAATATATATTTCATGAAAATCTGTTCAAAGCTTCGAATAAAGTATCACTTCCAGTTTATCAATTTTAGAAAAAATGTAATATGTCCTTATTAACATAAAAGTTTTAAATACCGTATTTGAAAAATTTCACGAAAATCTGTTCGAGTTTCAAGTAAAATATCATTTCCGATTTATCAATTTTAGAAAAAATCTAATATGTCGTTCTCATTAATCTAAAAGTGTTAAATATTAAATTTGACAAGTTTTGGAATATGTCATAATATATTTTTCACGAAAATCTGTTCAGAGCTTCAAGTAAAGTATCACTTCCGATTTATAAATTCTAGCCAAAATCTAATATGTTGTTCCCTTTCATATAAAAGTTTTAAATATTAAATTTAAAAAGTTTTTGAATACATCGTAATATATTTACGTGCTTATCTACGTATATGTTTTATAATATTCGTAATATACATCGTAATATATTTTTCACGAAATTCTGTTCAGAGCTTCAAGTAAAGTATCACTTCCGGTGTATTAATTTTAGCCAAACTCTAATATGTTATTCTCCTTGGTATGAAAGTTTTAAATACTAAAATTGATGGATTTGGATTATATTTTAATATAATTTTTCATTAAAAACTGTCATGGGCTTCAAGTAAAGTATCACTTCCGGTTGTCCAATTGTTCCCAAAATCTAATCAACTCTTTATATGAATGTAGAAAGCGTAAATACGGAAAATAGAATTTTTCGGAAGTTTATTGTAAGAGTTATCGTGGAGGAAAAAATCGTCACACACACAGACATCATCGTAAAATAGTAAAAACGTGTTGTGGGGACACTAATTCGTGCTTATTTATTGAAAAATCACCATCGAATTTTTGGACCGATAACATTACCTCCGTACATACGGTATGACGGGTGGTAAAAACACAGTCGGTATTTTGTCACGTTAATTTTAACATCCTTTGTAATTTTTTGCCAATAACAATAGCAGACAATGTATAAAATATTAAAATGACAAATAAATTTGTTTCTATTGGTTATAAATTTTAAAAGCTTATTAAAATTAACATAATTATAAATAGGATATAGAATACGCTTCGTCAAATATATGTTACGAAGAATTTAAAAATAGAAATTCCGTTTTTTTTTGGTTTCATAAAATTATGCTTCATAATCACCCTAAAACAATTTTGGCGCGAAAGTTCATAATAAAAGGTAATTTAGCATTTACATTGCTATTTACTAAATGATTACAACAATGACAAGTATTGAGATTACAATAATTAAAACAAATTCTAATATAAATTTATTTAATAAGTAAATTTTCTTTTGATCTTAATAAAAAATTATTCCGATATATTAAATATGTGCATGTTAGAGTATGTGTAAAGCCAATCACGAATTTATGAGCAAAATATGCATGGTCCACTCTATAGTGACATTTCCACAGGGTAACTGGACAACTGTAGTGACACTGACGTTAGAACATGGCGACCATTTTACGCTAAAAACTTTAATTACATTATTATATGTATAACAATACAATTAATATAGCAATTTATATTTCGTTTTCATTTATTTATTGGCAGATGCATTATAGAAAAATCAGTGAATGTACACTATTATTCACGAAAGATAACTATTCAAGGTCATTTGTTCGAAGAAAGAATACACATCACTTTACAGAAGTAGCTTAGCAACATTTTGTATTAGAAAGAGAAAGATTATTTGACCTATGTCTATTTAATTTATGTGGTGTGACAGATATACGTAAATAGTGTCTTTACTTTCTAACACACTACAAATAATAATGACGTATGTCGAAGAATCACAGATACCTAATTATCTACTACAATGCCCTCTGCCCTCTGTGTTAATATTTGCCCAGTGGCGTTGACGTTTAAATCAAATTATTATTCTTTGGTTTATAAGTTAAGTCTATGTTTTTGTATTTTGCAAAAACATAAGTGA